>JBBPCS010005158.1:0-10723 GCA_037974645.1 Hollardia meadi | reverse complement strand
CTCAAAATGCCCCAGATCCAAATCTGATTGAGCTACATGGGACGTGCCTGAAAAATGACGATCCATGGAGTGCTGTTTCCATGTGGGGGTTCACTTTGTCTGAAACAATGTTGGGTTTTATGGGTCAAAAGAACATCCACATGAAGACCAGGACCCAGGGTTTCCACTAGAACATTGTGCTGTAGCCATGATCAATGTCATTCACTTCATCTGTCAGTGGTTTTAATATTGTGGCTGATCGGTGTGTATTAGAATATGGAAAGTTTACTACACAACAAGAGGGTCTAAAGAGCTGAACAAAAAAAACAAAATCCCATTTTTTAAACATGTTTTCTAAAGCAAAAACACATCAAGTATTTAATATTTCTCACTTTCTTGTATGTAGCTTCAATAAAACACTGAAGAATGCAGAGTGCGGCTGAAATGCTAATAGAAGCAACTCTATGCTGCATATGTGTGTCTCTATAATGCACTTTTTAAAATCTATATATATATATAGAAGAAGTGAACTGAGTTTCTGATAACACCTCATGTATTGGTCTCATGGCAGCTGTGCAGCACAGGAGGTTTGCCCATGAAACATCTACTTCTACAAATAAGTTAATCAAGTTAATACTGTATGTAAATAACAACAGCCTGAATACAACTCCACCTCCTCAGGGTAAACCTTGCACATATTTGTGCCCTCCACCTGATGGAGGTTTCACCCTGCTAACGTGCAGTGGAGAAATTACATGTCAGCCACAGAATGATTAATTTGCCTCTGCATCATGGGGTAGTAATCCTCCTCGCGACGGCGTGATCGATCACGCGCTGCCCGGCGGGTGGCCGTGGCGCACACCACACAGCCCATCTGAATGCTGAGGTGAGGTTGGTTCCTCCCATAATACAGTCACAACAAACAGCTTGATGGAGTCTGGCTGCCTGGCAGGAAAGATGCAGAACGAGAGGGGGAACAAAACGATTTGTGTGCTCTGTTTTTTTTCTGTGCAGAAAAGTAAGTTTCAGAGCTGAAAGTAGGTAATTACACCAGAGATTTGTAATTCTTTATTCTCAACTCCGCCAAGATGGAATAAGTTAGAATAACACAATTGATCAGTAACAACAAGATGAGAAAAAAAATGCAAAGATAAACAAAAGGACACAGAGAAAACGCAGGTTTATAATTTGGTCAATTTGCACTGTAAGTTTACTGAATGTGTTTTTATCAGTTTCTCTGGGGATGAAAGTTCATTTTAGACACTTCCTCCTCAGCAGGTGAAGTTTGTTCAAATAAATTTTCCCCAAAGATGGTTTCTGTCATTTTCGGTAGTTCTTATCACGCTGATGTTTGTTCAAGTGTCGTTTTTCTGATCAGTTTGGTTTTAATTAGTTATTTGATGCTATAAAAACAGGGTGAAACATCATGATTGACAGCTGAGCCACGCTCGTGATTGGGCGGGTAGGTCTATGGGCGGGAACTCGATACCGCGACTCCACCCCCCCGATCACTACTGCACAGACTCTGGCTCCAAATGACGTCACCAGCGCAAGACGGCAGCGCTCGTATCCGGGATAGTTTGGCCTCATTTTTTTTACAGAGGGAGGAAGTGCTCTGAACATCTAGCTTTTACCATTTTGCTGTCGTCTCCATCTTACTGTAGTTGAGAATGTTATCATGCTAACAACATGCTGACATTTGTTTTTAGCACTAAACTCAAAGCACAGAAGAAGCTAATGGGAATGTCATTAGCCCCGACTCATTCCCAGAGCATCCAGTAAAAAGTCCCAAGAGGGGTGGAGGTCCGGGTTGAGAGGCATGTCAAACACACGCAACTTTAACCCAGGAGACCGGGTTTGGTGTCCCGTGTGAAACCAAATATCATCGATCTTTCCTAAAGCTAACCATGTCATCAGAGCCTAAACTTAACAAGTGGTGTTTCACGTTATCCGTATGTTAGAAAGGCCTCGTGGCACCAGGACAAAAAGGTACCTTGAGCGTCTGGAAAAGCCAAGTGAGTGCTGGATATTTGGTCATTAAATAAAATATGGAGGCGAAATAAAAATTTGGACCTGATGAAGGGGCTGGCCGCTGAAGGATGATGAAGTCAGGCGATCAGCAAAGTCACATAAACTGGGAACCATGAGTCTGTCTCTGTACAAACGTTTGTGCCATCAGGGTGATTGACAGCTTTGTTCTGCTGGTGGGGCGAATAAAAGTCAGTCAGCACCTGCACAAAGTTCCATATTTCTGTTTGGACCAAAGCTGTGGACTGACTGACAAACCAACTCCATGATAATTGTTTAAATGATTCAATGAAAACAACATGTTAGTACCAGTAAGTGTAGTGTGACTATGTTTTCTCCAACTGAGGTTCCCAGCTGGTTACTAGCTGGTAAGATAGAAGTAATCAGATTCCTCTGATTCGAGTATTAAAACAGAAATGCTGCAACAAAAACATGAATTTCTTTCTCAGGTGATTCGGCCTTCCTGTAGGCTCACAGCACTTTTACAGGGCATCACACTGCAGTGTGTGTGTGTGTGTGTGTGTGTGTGTGTGCGTGTGTGTGTGTGTGCGTGCTCCCCTGTGACATTCCCACACACAAAAACACACATACCAACATGCACTAACCAGCACAGGGCGCTGCTCGGCTTTATCTCCGATAAATTACATATTGATTTCACAGTGTGGACGGGGGACTGGGGAATAGGCTGAGCTTGTGCATTGACTATTGAGTTTTCTCCCTGAAGTGATGATGGAATTCCTGCCGTCCGTCTCCACGTACGCAGGCTGTCTCCTGGCATCTTCCAGGTTGCAGCACATTCTGACTTTGTTTGTGTGAGTGAATCTCTGGGGGAAAAGACCTGGAAGCTGCCCAGCGACAATAACATGTTATGACCGGTGAAACATGTATTTAGATTCTTAGTTCAATAATGATTCTGGTTTATTATAAATCTGTTTATTGTTGCAGTTTTGTGCATGATTCCTATTAGACTACTACTAACAGTAACACCATAAGACCATCTCGCTCCTGGTGAGAAGGCCGTTTACCATCATGTTGAAATACTCCATTAAAAGTCAATATCCAGATTTTACTAAAACAGATTTTTCCTACTGTACTTTTAAAGTTTACTGATCCATTCTGAAACCTCCCAAACTGCTCGCAGACACATCGGGGCCGCCCCGATTTATATCAATTGATATCAATTGATATTTACCGTATCTTTGTACTTTAATTTATATCCTGCCGCTAGTGTTTCCACACTTCCACGCCGGAGGATCTGGCAGGACGGCAGCCTTATGGTTGTGGTGTTGGTGTTGGGTCGGGGTGGCTTTTGCGGCGGTGGTTTTGTGGTCGCGGTTGTGGTTGGAGTTCCTTGTGTGGACGGCCCTTTATGATAGCGTTTCCTCACTTCCTGTCTCTTAACTCCTGTTTTTAATGAATATCGTTCTTATTTTTGTGCTTTATTTAATTTCAAAGTTATTGCTGTGTGTGTGTGTGTATTCTTTAACATCTTTAGTTTGTCCATTTATATGTGTCTGTTTAACCCTGTGAGCGTGTTTGTATTTGCTGCATGCAGGTGGATGTGCTTGTGAGTGTGTGTGAGTGTGTGTGGCCCAACATGCTGTGTGTAAGATTACAACACACCTCACCAAAGTGTACTTAAGACTTCCTGCTGCTCGCCCCATTCACAGGGATAATATGATTAAGAGCCACCTGTGGTGCTTTGTGTGTGTGTGTGTGTGTGTGTGTGTGTGTGTGTTTGGAGGGGAAACTGGTCAGCAGCCAAAAGAACCATCTTAATTTCCCCCCCACCCCCGCAGGGCTGTAGCAGCGCGACGCCTGCGCCACGCAGAGCCTCGCCTTCAACCCCAGCCAAATCATCAGCCAACTATCACACTGAACAAGGTCACATTAACACTCTCAGGCCTCCGATCACTTCATACCCTGCAGGAGGCGAGAGTCAAGAGAGTGTCATCATCCAGTCTGCTGATGTGGCATTTTCTCTGTTTTTATGTGTCTTCAGCATGTTTCTATATGTGTGGGTGTGTGTGGCGAGTCCACTTAAAGCCATCTTCACTTTATTGATATGCAAAGATATAAAATATGAAGGACTTAGCAAAAAAATTGTGATACTAAAGATGAATCACAGCCATGTAAAGCATTAGAGACACTTAGTTCATTAAGTGGACTGATGCAGCCCGTTCTCATCCCCAGCTCGTCAGATATCTGCGTTTGGTCGCGGCCCCTCGCGTCTCATCCAGACGCACAAGGGTCAGCTTCAGAAGACTTGAACAGATGACGTAGCGCGACGTACTTTCCAAAGTGAGAAAACGCCAAGAGGGGTGGAGGTCACCCAGGAGACAGGAGTTCACGCCTCGTTTGTCACTAGTCATTTCCTGAACCTAACCAAGTAGGTTTTGTGCCTAAGCTGAACCAAGCGTCACCGATGTTTTGTGCCTAAAAGTGAAAACCACCAGTGATCACAAATTGACTTTGATTGCGCCGCTTTAGGAGGCTTAATTAACTAATCTTTGGTGCTATCGCCGCTGCTGCTGCAGGTTCCTGCGTGACTCCGGCTGTCCGTGTTAATGCCGCTGCCGCTATTAAAGGGATCATTCTTGGTGGAGGCCTCACTTTCACCGTCTTTACACTCAGCAGCTCTTGGTTTTTTAATCACAAATATGTCCGTTCTCACCCGCCCATCACCAGTTTTTATTTACATACAGTGTAGCTACGGAAACATTTGATTACGTCCCCACGCACAGAGCTGTAACCATTTTAATTGGATAATGCGATTCACAGTTAACACGCACACCAATAATAGTAATAGTAGAACGAACAGATTCCTTTTTAAAGATGCAGTGGGGTTGTGGTTGTTTGTCTCTATATGTCGGCCCTGTGATGAACTGGCAACCTGTCCAGGGTGTACCCCGCCTCTCGCCCAATGACACCTGGGATAGGCTCCTAACAAACATGGCTGTGACTGTGTAGCCTACATTCAACTGTCAGAATGTGCGTCTGCATTGTGCCTGTACATAAAAGCGAGACTCCAAATTGAGAGACGCTGCTTCGTTAATAACGGACGAGATGAATCTCTGAAAAAAATCTCTTTTGTGTGTTGCTCAAACAACAAGAAAACAAGCACGCCCACGATCACAAATCAAAGTTGGAGTTGTAGTGAAGATGCAGATTGTGATGTTCTGGATAATCCATGTGGTCCGATTGAAGAAGGAACAGAAGAAGTCCCGGTCTTGTTTGACTGACAGACTTGGCTTCATGTTCTGCCTTCACACAACCAGACACTGAACACAAACCTAATATTTAAACAACGTACTTCTGTAATTAATGCAATGTCTTGTAAACATGCACAGTCTAGCAGATCCCATTTATTTGATTTATTAATTTATTCCACTTACATTTTATGCTGCTCATACTTTACTCTGAGGAATTTATCTTGTTATATTTACTATATTTGAATTTGCTCTTTATTCACTGTTTTTAACTCCAAAGTAAATACCTTGTGAAACTGATTGCTTCACGCTGTGTCCTTTGATTTAAGGCTTTAAGTAAAGGTTTCATTTGTTTCAGTTTTTCATCATTTTCAACCAAAAATGCATTTTCAAGCATTGTTTTTATGTCCCAACAACAGTGTTTCCACCACTCTGCAATAAATGAGGTTCCTCTTGAATGGAGCAGTAAAGGTGAAGATGAACATGTGGGGAAAATGCAGATGAGCTGCTGTTCACCAGATTCCCTTAAAGCAATTAGAGAAATCAATCAATAGGTAACCTGAAGAGTGCTTACTCTGCAAATTCTACCTACAGAACCTGATTTTCACCCAGACTTTTATATAAATATTCTTTATAAATACAGTTTTCACTTGGGGTTTAGGCAATTTTTGAAAACTTTTTTTTTTTTTAAATCTCTTAATCTAACATCTCATTCATCAAAAAGGCATGTTCGATGCTTTCATATAATAACAACTCCTTTACTGGTTGGAATTTACATGTTTGGGCACAAACTAAATGACAGCTTGAATATACCTAAAAATTAGCTTTAGCATTTAGCCTGACCAGCAGTGAGATGTCACTGTTGGGTAGATTCGGCTTATCAAAGACGCTACAGAAATAATACAGTAGGTAGGTCGGACCACCGTGTTTAACTTCATATCTTTAAATGTTACTGTTCCGGCAAAGAAATAAACAAGTTTGATCATTTCACATATCAACACAGTGACTGTTGTCGTTCATGTGACGTCACAGTGATTCGGTCTATAACTACCGAAGATTTGCTTGTAGGTTTCCTCCCTTCCTTCCTGTTTCCGAACATTAATAGTCGTTTTTTTTAGTAGTCGTTCTTTCATTCAGGTCCAGCGTCAGCAGTAGACTGGGGTTACACAACTCCAGATTGAGGAAGCAAAATACGCTGCATGAAATCTGACAAACTGCCTCGAGTGATGTCACTTGTGTCGTTCGGGGCTGAAGGCGTTCGAAGTTAGAAAATATTAAATATCTGTGGAGTGTTATGTGGAGTTTCAGACGTCTGTAGCTGCTCCTCATCTGTGCTGAGGCTCGCAGCTCGAGGTTATTAGCCACTACCAGCATGAATGTTGCATTGTGGGTAATGTAGGCACCAGGGTTGTTGTTTTTTTACATTGAGTAGAAGGGACTAGACTCCACTGTATGAAATTGATGCATCTCTCACCCTCAGGGTAACTGATCACTCGACTGACGATGACATAACCAAAACCTCTTTTTCTTCTTCTTTTCACTATTTTGTGGCTGCGTTTTTCATTCACTTTATGCATTAAATCTCCTCCTTATTATCCTGTAAAATAGGAAAACAGAAACAGCGTCTGGTTGTGTGTGTTTCATGAACGGTTTGTACAACGACAGCAGATGGACGTAAAACAGGAAGAGAGAGAGAAACAAAGCCGTTGGAGCTTTAATCGCCCGACTTGCCACAATAACAAATGCTGGTTTCGCATCTAGCATTTTTACTCCAAATGACACCAGAAGAGATAAACCAAAGTTCCAAACACTGAGCTCAGTTGGGGCGTGTGATAAATCATTTGGATGTTTTTAATTTGCAGATGCTTCAGATTATTTTGATTTGACTTGCTCGGATCACAGTTGAATCTGCTGGAGTATTTTAGGCGTGCAAAATGAAACCAAATTACATTTTTGTGTTTTTGGTGTAATCATCCAAACATTGACACGAGAGCTGCCTGCAGGCCGTGTCAGATGGAAACAGAACAGGGAAAAATAAAAAACTCTGCGAGGCCTCTTTCAGCAGAGATACTTCCAGGGAATGGAGTCAAATCCCTCCAAGGCGTTCTGAGGGATTTTCAACAATATGTCCTATGTGCTATAATTTCTCTCATCCTCTTTCTCCTTTTTCCCCTCGCTGCACAGCCTCTGACAACCAAATCCAGCGTCATAAAAGAGAGCAATAACAGCGTTTTACAGCGCAGCAGATGTCACCGTGTTCCCGGGATGCGTCCTCATTTGGCAGCTCGGAGCGAAGCGACTCTGCAGCGTCATTCTGTCCATCAGCCGCTGTCTGGGAAACAAATGAGGAGGCACATTTCAGACATCCGACGCTTAACAATGAGATGGCTCCCATTACAGAGCTCCTGCTCTGTATGGCGTGACAGTGTATTATAAGAGTAACAGTACGCAGATTTGTACAATTGTTGGCTTAGACTACCTGTTGGTTGCCTTCAGTGATAACCTTTAGCTGAATGCAACTTCCCCTGAATCCCCACCACTGCTGAAGTAGAGATGGTTTAATTACCTCCACCAATAGGTTCTGTTTTCACCCGTGTCCCTTTGTTGGTTGGTTTGTTTGTCACCACGCAAAAACTACTGAATGGATTTCCACAAAGTGGTGGAAGGACGGAGCATGGGTCAAGGAAGAACCCATTAAATGTTCGCGTGGATCCAGATAAAGGGGCGGATCCAGGAATTTCTTATCTTTCTTTAACATTGCCAGATAGGGCTTTTTTTTTTGGACATTTTCCTTCATTTTCCAGGGAATAATGCATGGATCTTGATAAAAAACAAAACAAAATCAGGCATCTTTAGAGGGCTGGTATCTATGAGTGTGAACAATTTAGTGCGGGTCCAAATAAAAATCTGTATATAGCAGATTTAAACATGTTTTCATAGGGGGGTAGTCTTTTCCTGCTGCTGTACGGTAACAAATAGAAACCTGCAGCTAGCACCAATGTGTAGCTAAGCTAACATGGATTCAGGAAGGTGCTGACAGAGCGTCACCAGTTGGTGCTTAGGCTTAGATAAGAGGGCTGTTGGGCCTTATTTTTATTTTATTCAGTTTATTTCTCAGGGACAGTGCATATTAACAAACATGACTGTAAATGTGGAAAGAATTAGCCGAGAGGCTGGTTTTCATCTGTAGTCCCTGACCGGATGTGAAGTTGTCAACCTAAAAATCAAGAAACAACAATCAATCACGATGTGAGGATGTCAAATACAGTAAAAGCAGTACAAGAACATTGTAACAGCAATAAATCCTCTAATTTTCAGCCATGCTAGCCATGTGGTGCTCTGGAGAATGGGATGGTGATCGGTCTGTCCACCACTTTGGTGCGGACCAAAATATCTCAGTGGATTGGTGTTGTGTCAGTACACACACAGAACCCCCTTGGGGTTATTTGTAATCACTTCCTGTTGCACAAAGTTTCATTTTGTCCAAAATGACACTCCCATTAGCCTCAGCTAGCCAAACCTTGTGTTTTACGCTGACAACTGCAATGTCGCCATGGACAGGCTCATGATGCCACTCTGAACCTGAGTTAGAACCTGTCAGCGCTAATGCTAAGACAACATGACTGAAATCAAGAGTTTGCTCATATACGCTCATATATTTACTTCCTGAAAAGATGAGCTTGTTAGAGGGTAAAGCTGTGATAAAATGCACTTTTCACTGCATTGTGTGTGCCGCTGCAGATGCTCAGCTTTCTCTTACTCAAACGTCAAAATAGAGTCTCTTTACTTTTATCCAGGGGGTGGAAACAGCGATCGTTTCACAACGTTATCCACGTGTTGGAGGCGTGACGCCACATCAGTATTTAATGCACAGAGCCACAATAAAGGGTTACCAATGCTTTAGTTCCTACAAGTTGATATACGGTGTATCATACGTACCATATATCAACACACTGATACGTTCAGTATCAACATTTTTCAGCCCACTGAGTTAATTAACAAATAATACATAAACTTTGTGGGAGACACGGCTGCTCAACAGAACCAGAGGACCAAACTACTGGACATTATATTCTTCAAAAGAATCAGAATAAACGTCTCCCTCAGCGGTGAACAGCCTCGTGTGGTTTGCCTCGCCTTGGTTCTGACTCCACGCTTGACTTGTTCTTCCAACCTCAACATCTTATGAATATGCCATCGAGGTCGCAGAGGGACTATCGCTACACATCCAGCGTTCATAAAGAACTAGGTTGAGGTTTTTCCGGTTGTGGAGATGGCTCATGTTTTCTAATACCTTCAAACATATTTTCCCTCGGCGAATCTGCTCAGCGTGCTTAATTCAATTAGCATTTCCAGCATATTTTCCATAAATTTGAAGCATGCATCATTCAGGCTCATGATTCTTCCCTTCTCTCCTGGGTTTTTACAGCACAGGAAGAAAGAAGCGTCCCCATCTTGACATCACTCTCAGAGTTTTAGAGGCTAAATGTATGTCGTGGTACGTAGATGCAGACAGCTGCTTGTACAATGTACGATTTTCCAGCAGACAAGTCACAGCCACAGCGGAGGCTAACAGGGTGCGCATGTGGCAGAGCTGATTGCAGTGTAATTCACTGAAGGAAAGAGAAGCAATCTTCTCAGTAAATTCACATCCTTCCCTCCTCTAAATCAGTTCCTCGGACTTTGTCTTTGTTGCTGCTGTTTTTGTTCTGTGCTGTTTGTCCCTTTTTTTTAATGTCATGGTTGTTTATCGTGTTCGTGTCCACCTGATAAATCGAAGACTGATTGTTCTCTCTGCTGTTTGATGCTGGGCAGGTAACATACAGTGAGTTTATTAGAGCCTGGTTGCTGAACACAGCTGCGTGCTCCAGGATGTCCACATCGAGGTAAGTAGTACAAATACAGTCATATTACAAACCTTGTGTTTGTACCTTCTTTGCACCTCTGGATTGGTCACATTCATTTGAAGTTTAACCTATTGTCTAAGACTGCACACTGGCGATATCAACACATCAGGATCACCTGCTGTCAACATGCCCTGAAACACCAGAAAAGAAACTTGCCCCATGAGGCCTATCACTACTACAACTATTAAACAATACAGTTATAATTGTTATAACTGTATATATTCTTGTCACATTCTCAATAAGATACACACTGATTCATGTTTAAATTACATCCTATAACTGGCACAATAACATAAGAAAATGCTTAAAACTTGCACGACAAATTTAAAGAGACAACTTTTTTTGCGTTAACTCATCATTATGAAGTAAATATATATTTCACAGTGTGACGGCTAAATAAAAACGGCACTATCTGCATTTAGATTGCTTCCCTGTCAGCCTCACTTTCACGACCACTGGGCTGGTTATTTGAGGAAAAATTAAGGCTCGATTTGCGGCACAAAGGAAGCTCGTCAGCCATTGCGGAACCAAAACAGGAAGAGGCATCGTTCTCCCCGGTCACTATCCCCAGGTAACAGTGGAACAAATGGAATAACTGTG
>JBBPCS010005156.1:0-10527 GCA_037974645.1 Hollardia meadi | reverse complement strand
TTCTTTTTTTTTAATGTATGAAATTTTCGGAGGTAGCACACGCACCTTTCTGTGAACATTAGCACATCCAGGACTATTTCAACTCATGAAAAATTGGAGCAAATCAGTGTATATACAGTATATCTTCTTTTTTTTTAATGTATGAAATTTTCGGAGGTAGCACACGCACCTTTCTGTGAACATTAGCACATCCAGGACTATGACTGTAGACTGATCTACTGGTGCTCTGATGTAAAAACCACTTTGCCTCTCGTTGGAGAGTACCCTCACAGAACAAGCATGTGAATTTATCATATTCATTTTCACATAAACCTTTCAAATAAACACGTGATGTGTGTTTTATTTTATGGTGTTTTTGAACATCTGTCCATCGACAACAGGTGACAATTAGCCCTTTAAGCCAACCCAATCGCTGTGTATATTGAAACTTAACGTCTCAGTTTTCTGTTGTTACAACGCTTTGCTTAAGGTCTGGTTAGGTTTAGGCAATAGGTTTATTGTTTGGGTGTGCCGAGTTTTGGAGATTTTGGCAATGTCTCATTCCAGAAACCATGATCCAGTTACTCAAGATAATCCACAGACCTTGTTGTGAGCAGTTTCATGTGGGAACTATTTTCTTTCTATTGAACTACACCGTATCACTGCGCAGAAGGAAGCGTGCATCTACTCATGGACAAGAGGCTTGTGGTCATGACAGGGCGGGATGTAAACATCTTAATTCAAGAGCGTGAGTGTCCTTATTTTCCACAAACACATCTGTTATGGGGTCAAGTATGGTTGTTCATGGGGATATTTGAAATGAATTTAAATATACAACAATAACGCCTACAGTCAATACATAACATTTTGGGGGAGATATATTGATGTTATTTTTCTGGACTTAAGAGGCAATTTGGAAAAGAACAGTTTGAGGCCAACTCTCACCTTTGGCTCGAATTTCAGTTCTTGAATGAATTAACTTTCACATTTACGTTTACATATCACATTAGTCAAAGATGGTCTCAAATTACCAGCAACTATTTTGCACTAATCCCACTGAGAGAAATACTCATCCAAGACCAATGAAAGAACATCTTCATCAACATCATTTGCTCCTCTGATGAAGATTTTGTTATGAAATCATTGCACTTACAACAAGGCTTTTTACATGCTAAAATGTCCATGTGGCTTAATGTATTTGTGTATTTGAGAAAGACAAAGCAACAACTGAAATTTGGGCTTTCAAAACACAGAAGCGCTACTAGGCTAATAGAATCTAATTTTCTGTAGCAAAACATTTTCTGGAACACAGCTGCACAGGCTAAGTTGTCTCGGCAATGAGAAAGTAAATTGCCAGGAGCAATGTAGCAATCTGAAATTTGTTTTAAGCTTTCCTCCTAGCCCCTGATGTAAGCTGAAACACTGAGATTTTCAAACATCATTATGCTGTTTGAAAGAAGAAATCAATGAAAACAGCAAGTCCGTGTGCTGTCCTCTTCCTCCAAGCAACAGGAATAATCAAGAATATTCCCTGGACTTATCCTTTCATTGAGGCACTAGACGTTTGAATGTATTTCAATCTGGGTCTACGATGCAATACATTCTAGGGGGAAACTTGTTTTGCAACATGCCGCTCTCGCTCTTTACTATATTTCCTGCTGGACAGAAGGGTCGTGTTTTTAGTATGTTTGTCAGTTAGAACTGGGCAAGCTCAACAAGCTTTGTTTCATTATAATGTGAGTAGCATATGCAAATGAACAATGTTAAAATTCCTTCCATGTTGCCTGCACTTAGAGTTCCCCTCTTATTTCTTTCGCGTCATCCACTGGACACATTTTTTCCAGGTTTTCCAGCTCTAGGGCTGTTGTTCGAACTACAGATTATACTTCTGCATTAAAATCAAACTGTCAAATTAGGCAGTGCTGATCTAATATGGATCAAGATTCTGTTACTGCATTGCCTATTTCTCACCTCAGATGTTTCAGTGTACTGTTTAGCGTTGTAGTGTACAAAAGTTTTAGACAAGGGCGCCATTTTGTGCCTGTTTGGAACCAGACGTGCCAAAACCAAGCTTGCCCAACTCACAGTACACCACTGACCAGCCGGAAAGATCAACACGGTGCAGTGCACTCTGGTCGTTGTAGGTTTTTTACCTTTTGAGCATAAGAGAATACCATAGATCTTTCTACTGTTTTCCCTGGTCATGTAGCACCAATTTTAAAAAATATTTGCGTCTTTCTGCTGCATAGACAGACCAGTTTTAAGAAACGACCCTCTTTCCAGCGATGAAATACTTCTTTAACTGAGACTCTTTCCAGCTCGGTGAATGGTGAGATGGGAGTTAGTGATGATGGGGGTGATGAGCCAGAGCAGCCTAAATTCCTCCCTGCTGTATTTATCTACTTCTTTTGTGTCACTAGCTTAGACGCTCACTCCCCCCATATGGCATCCAATGTCAGATGAATTACTGAATACCATTTGGAATGTCTTTTAGTCTGTGTCATGACCGGCTGAGAACAAGTTTTACAGCTAAAATACAAAGGTCATATGATACCTTTTGCTTTTTTTCTCAAAAACAATGCAAACATGAGAGGTTTGTGTCAATCCAAAGGTATCTTTGCACTCCTCTGTTACTGCATTCCTTAAAATTCCAATGAGTCAGGCCTGTTTTTCCTCAGAGATCCAAAAGCCCCAAGGTCAAAAGATCACCGCAAACACTCAGAAACTAAAGTCGGTATGGGTTACCTGAGATAAATCTTATGTTCGGAAACTTTCTGAGCAATAGAAGGCAGGGATAGAGACTAAAGCAGCTGCTCAGCCATCATCACACAGCAGCCCCTCCCACAGAGAGGAAACACCTCCCCAATGTTCAGTTCACTCCCACCCCGCTGAAGTTAAATCACCCTCAGCTCCACAGTCCACTACAGATAGGCACAGGCTGCTCTCAGATTGGAGCACCACACAGGTGTGACTGCATCTGAATGAGGATTCTTTCTCTACCTGTTAATCATCAGCCTAGCACACATTCATTTTACAGTTTCATCTCAGACATCTTGTCTGACGCTTGGCTCTTTGCCCTTATCTGCTTGTGCAACTTTGGCAGCTCTGTTGTCGGAGCACTTTTGGACCTTCTGAATTAGACCTGATAAGTTACAGAGTGGCACAATTTAAGTGTGCATCTACAAAAAGCCAGAGAAATGAATTTTGATGAAATTCTCTGTCTTATCGGTGGCTTTGGGAAGTTCCAGAAGATCCTGTATGTATGGATCTGTCTACCTCAGATCTTTCTGGCATTCCACATGCTGGTCTCCATCTTTACTGGGGCCATTCCTTCACATTTATGCCGCTCCACGTGGTCTTCAGCGGTTGCTCCAGCCTCTTTGAACTTCAACCTCAGCCTTCTGTCTGCCACTGATGGCCAGTCTGACTTGTCCTGCACGGCCCCCTTGAACGACAGTGGTGCTGTGGCTCCAAGCAATGGACACCCTACTGGGAGCTGCCAGGGGGGCTGGGTGTATAGCACAGAGACATTCCAAAGCACCATAGTAACCGAGGTGAGTGAAAAACCAACAGTCTCTCTGACAGACTCTCAATTCAGGATTTAAATTTAATGACAATCTACATTTTCACATGATGTGTTGAACATGAGGACCCCATGCAACTAAGGAATGTGGAGCAGCTTAGCAGTTTTATTATAGTGTGCTCTGGTGATATCTGATACAGGGTTCGACAAACAAGGTTGAAAGATGGACTCCTGCAGTGCAGGCATCTTTTAGGCCTTCCCACACACCCTGTCAAGTTTTGTAACACTTTTTTTTTCACCGGATGTACGCTGCTGGTATAAAGCCTGCCATTGGCTGACTTTTTCAGTCGGAATTCTCCTCCCCTTCCACTATCTGCGTGTTACCGTTTTCAAAGTCCCAGTTGAAATGAGAAACAACAACAACAACCTCCGAGCTAGCAACCTACACGCTGAAAATGGCAACTTTTGAGGACGGTTTGGATCAATGTATCGATCCGTTCCACTTCACACGAGCTTCTGTGGTATTGGTTCAATAACGTTCTGCAAGAGCTACATACAGCTATTAAATCGTCTGTGGTTTTAACAAGTCCAGTTAAGTCCTCCAGAGCTAAAGTATAGGCAGGCTTCACCTCTAGGGCACCGAGGATCGAGTTATGTTTGTCTCTTTTATCAGTAAAAGTCGTACCACATAGTTGACATACGTCTTTTACTGTTTTATGTGGAGTTTTCTTTTGTGGTGATTGAGCCATTTTAATGCTAGGGCTCACCTCCCCACGTGCAAATGTTCCATCAAAACAAGTTCCCTGCCGAGACTATTTTGCAAGGGCACCGTCGCTGCTTCCTGGGCTTAGCGCCGCCCACGACGATTGTGATTGGTTTAGAGAAATACAAACAAGGCAGGGCTTATACCAGAATGATGATGGGTTGAGCCTGACCTTTCTCCAGTGCTGGCATGTGGTGACAGGTCTGGCTGTGCAAGACTAGGGATTTGCTGTTGATTTAGTAGAAGTGGGCCCCTCCTCCACTGTGGACCTTGATGGAAAGACGCCTGGTTCCAGCTGTGGATAATATAAGGGCCCAGAGCAGTACTGTACTGTAGATGGATCTCTAACAGAGCTGGCCTCGTATGTACAACCTCAATAACAAGGCTAGTCATGATGTGCCTTTATTAAAACAAGACTGAAACACCAAAGTCTAAGGAGAGGTTCTAAAAGGCTGCAGTGCAGTGGGAAGCATGAATGTAGCCAGGAATCTGCCCTTTTATGGAAAATGAAATGGAAATTATGGCCCTAAAATCATAACAATTCATCCTCTGGAGACCAAGAATGTCCACTGATAATTTCATGGAGATCTGGAAACTAGTTTTTGCAGTGATTTGGCATGACCCAAAGTGGTGGACCAAATTTGGACCACACCTGGCACTAAAAGAAAAGTCAGGAGGTAACAAAAATTAACAGAAGACGAACAGGGGTCAACCTCTGGGTAACATGAATATACAGGCCACTCTTAATCCGCAATTTTTAGGCAGCTATCAGGATGAGTAATTTATACTAAACAGGTAAATGTTCCAAATGAAAAATGCTTTTATTGAAAGACTTTTATGTGCTTCTTGCAGTGGGACCTGGTTTGTGACAGTGCCAACCTGAACAGCATCGGCTCCTCCATCTACATGTTTGGCCTCCTAGTTGGAGCTATTGTGTTTGGGAGCTTAGCTGATAAGTACGTTTGATAACACGCATCCATTCTCAGAGCACTATTGAAGAGATGACAGAACGCCTGACCACTTGCTCCCCTATTTTCTCTTCTGCACTACTCTCTAGAGTTGTTACTTTGAATGAATCATGTGCTGTCTAAGAAATTTGCATTTTGACCAAGTTCGGAAATGTGTTGCCTTGTTCCAGGTACGGTCGGAGAATCATCATCCTCATCAACCTGGCTATTCAGGCTGTCTTTGGGGTTGGTGCTGCTTTTGCGCCTAATTTCTATGTCTATACTGCCCTTCGCTTTATGGTTGGAACATCTATCTCTGGTGTCATCATGAATGCCTTTGTCCTAGGTCAGTGTCTTAAAGAAAGTTATTTGATTCAAGATTCAAGATGTTTATTGTCACATCGGTTATACAAGAACACACGTGCGAAAAACTTTTGCCAGAATGCTCCAATATAAAAAGAAGAAGTGGTAATAAGAGGCAGAATAATAATACTAAAGATAGAGAAAAAAAAATAAATGAATAAATTTTTTAAAAAAAATAAAATAAAATAAAAAAATATATATACTGTTCATTTTTAAACAAAATATGCAAACTGAATAAAATATGAACATTACTGGATAGAATATGGACATTAACAGGTATTGCACAGGGGTTATGTTGCACACAGAGGGGTTATATTGCACTTTTTATGTGTGGGTCAGAGTGTGTGAGTGGGTGTGTGCACTCACCCTGCTCAAATATTGCACAGTTATTTGTTTAGGAGTCTTATGGCCTGAGGTAAGAAACTGTTCCTAAGTCTGCTGGTGCGGGTCATGGGGGTCTTGTATCTCCTACCAGAGGGCAGGAGAGAGAAAAGACTGTTGTGAGGGTGTGATGTGTCCTTTATGACCCTCAGCGACTTCCTGAGGCACCGCTGTGCGCACCACCCTCCCAAGCGCCTTGCGGTCCATGCTGGTGCAGTTGCTGTACCAGGTGGTGAAGCAGCCTGTCAGAAGGCTCTCTATGGTGCCCAAGTAGAAGTCCCTGAGGATTTGTGGCCTCAGTGCAAAGGTCCTTAGGCGCCTGAGCCCATACAGACGCTGTTGGGCCTTCCTGACTACAGCGGTGGTGTGGGTAGCCCATGTCAGGTCCTTATGGATGTTGACACCCAGGTATTTAAAGGTGTCCACCCTCTCCACCGCTGTGCCGTTGATGGTGACTGGGGGGTGAGTGCTGTGTTCAGGCCCAGATCCTTTAACATGCTGACAAGCCTGGAGGGCACTATGGTGTTGAATGCTGAGCTGTAGTCCACAAACAGCATCCTCACATAGGTGTCCCTTCCTTCCAGGTGGGAGAGAGCGGTATGTAGGACGTGGGCGATGGTGTCCTCTGTGCCTCTGTTTGGGCGATATGCAAATTGCAGGGGGTCAAGGGTGGGGGGAAGCATGGGGCAGATGAGAGATTTAACCAGCCTCTCAAAGCACTTGCTGGCTATGGGGGTGAGGGCTGGGGTGCCAGTCGTTTAGACTGGTCATTTTCTGTTGTTTGGGGATGGGGATGATGGTGGTAGATTTGAAGCAGGTGGGGACAGTACGGAGGGAGAGCAACAGATTGAACACCCCCGCCAACTGGTGGGCACGGGCCTTCAGGACACGTCCAGGGGGGGAGGTGCAGGAGGGCAGTGGTGTTAAGGAGGGGGAGGGGGGGTGGGGGTGAAGGTGCAAGAGAAGCATTACTGAACGCAACTAGCCACGAAAGAAACTAAGTACCACAAAACTAGCAAAAACTAACAACGAACATACAACTAGCTTAAAGAACACAAAAACAGCCTAAAAAACAGGAAAACAACCTTAATAAATCCTAAACTAACCAAAAGGGTACGGAGCCCCCGGTATGCAAAAGGGTACGGAGCCCCCGGTATGCCGCCCTCTCTCTACGGCGCCATATCAATATTTGTGACTTTTCACGCTGTATCAAAAGTTGGCATACATTACAAAGGGATTCATTTTTTTCAGTGATAAAACATACAATGAAGGGTGCCTAAAAAAGAAGCTCATGCCTTCAACAATTAAAGTTAATCAGTGCAATATATGTACGTATACCCTATGCTATGATAGGTAATTTAACTAGCCTAGCATCACCAAATTGCCAATGCAAATTTGTCTGGAACCTCTCAGTTCATTTTCGATTTCCAAGGGGCATTATGAATGGGTGCAGACCAAAATGGCTCTGGACGCAACAAGATAGACCTACAGCCAATCAACAAAATGTATGACACAGAACATACATAGCTCAAATCACAGATTAAATGTAAGCTTGTTAGCTCCTACTGAATCGTAGTTTAGAGAGGCTAGGTAGCCACTCTTACTACTAACGTTAGCGGGAATTGCAACCTGCTGCTTTGTTGCCGTTTGGCTGTTTCAATATTGTTGTTATAATGTTGTCAACTGAACACCACAACTTCTAGCAGGCTAGCTTCTGACCATGGTAACCCATGGCAGATTTGACTGAAAGTCACCATTTAACATGGTCACTCATTAAACCAGCAGTGCAGTAGTGCATTACCCTTACAAAAGTCGGAAAAAAAACCTTTAAATTTGGCCTTCAGCAATTCAGCAACTGGGTTGCTTAATTCTCGCCTCAAATTTGGTCAGAAACAGATTTTGGTGGACTGCTAATGTGAAATAAGTCAAAGTTTACTTATTGCTAGCCTCCTTCATATAATGTAACTCTACTACTCATACTTGAACACCACTGGCTCACAGAACGTCATATTAAATATCACAGCTGTCCCATATTAGATAAACAGTTGTGATCCGCCTATTTCAAACCAGGATGGAGGGAAATCTGTCTGAATGCAGACGCATCTGTTAGAGCAAATGAAACATGAGCTTGCAGATTTGTCTGCTTCCCAGGCTACAATTTCATGGTTTATTTTCATTTCAAGGGTATTTACACTCAAATTACAAAAATTGTGGTATGTGGTATCTAGCCAGAAAGATTGGTTCGGTTTTGTTTACCATGGTTGTGACATATCCAGCTATGGGACTTAATATATGTTGCCACCTCAGTACAATGGAGTTGAATGGAAGTGGTGTTTTGGTGGTGCTTACAGCTTTGCTACATTATTTGTAAAACTCAAAAGCAGCGTGTCTGTCCAGCAATAATGTTGCAGGTACTCAATGTAATTCACAGACCTCGCTTGCCTAATGAAAACTATTTAGAGTTTGACTGATTAACAAGTTAAGAAACAGATGCAGTCTCAGCAGTAGATATCTCAAATCTTGTGTGAAAATAAAGGCATTGTTGTGTCAGTTGAAGTATGGTAACACTGTTTTTTGCTAAAGATATAATGCATGTGTCCCTGTCCCTTTTGTGCCTCTTACAGGCACAGAATGGACAGGATCGAAGCAGCGGATGTTGGCTGGTATAATCACTGACTATTTCTTCGGCTTTGGCTACATTCTGCTGGCCGGAGTGGCATACTTCATCAGAGACTGGCGTAAACTGCAGCTGGCTATCTCGGCACCTGGTTTCCTCTTCATCTTCTACATCTGGTGAGAGGACAGCAGAGTGCCCTAGATTTGATGCAGTGTGTAAAAAGTACCCAGTTTCTTAAGTTGCCAAAAACTGATCTTTAGAAAATGGACAACAGAGTGTCTGGGAAGAGCTGTGCTTGTGTTTGTCTGATAAAGCGTATTCCTTTTCATCTGCTAAGTGTGAATGGTGCCAAATTCCTCTTATACTTTTCTTGCAGTAGTACAGAGAAATATACTGACATACTTTGAGGAGTATCTATCTGTTTGTCTCTTGCTATAGATTTACTTGTCAAACATAATGGTAATTTGAGTTAAAGTCAATTTGTCTGCAGTGTGCCATGCCACACATTTGAAAGCAGGTCACCTGAGCTATTTGTCTTTACATTTCTAGGGTGTTGCCAAAGTCAGCTCGCTGGTTAATGGCCAATGACAGGAAAGAGGAAGCATGGGAACTGATCCGGAAAGCAGCTCAGATGAATGGGAAGCCCCAGACCAAAGATTTGGAGATATGTAGGGTAAAGATGCAATATTTTCTATTATTTATAAGCCTATAGATATTTTAGATTTACTGGTCAGTTATTTTACTTTTATTTTTTACTTTTTTTTAAAAATGTCAACAGTAGTAACAAATACCCATCACAGCCAAAACTGATGTTGTAAAATTGAACCATTTTAAAGCCTCAACCCCCTTAATTACTGCTGCTACGCCGTCAAGCTTTCTGTTCTGGCCCGGCACATATGCCAGTTTACAGTGCTAACAGTGGCTTATTTACCATAAAACATCTTAGTAATTAAAAAAAAAAGTCCTTGATTCCAGACAGAGTTTGACAAAAGCAACATCTTGTTTCTCGCTGGCAACTGTCGATTTTGCCGGCTGAAATGACAACCCCGTAAAAGGGGTCTTAAACACTGTATATGATATTGTGGTAAAAGACTGAAGCTAAAGCTACATGTTCTTGGCCGAACTCCAACATCCTTACCAGTTTATGATCCATACAGAAGACATGGAGAAACAACATTGTTCTTGTTCTTGAGTCCTAGTATGATGAGGAAAAATGCAAGATAAGACTTATTTTGTTCTAACATAATCCAGTTTGGCTGCTTAACTTACATGCTTGTTTGTATTTTCAGACAACATGTTTTCACTTTTAACATGTGCAGAAATATGTCTACTGATGATTTTCATATTTTTGGTGGTACAAAAGCAATAACCTGAAATGGCTGAATAAACAATTCTTGACTGCATAGAAATCATTCAGGAAATTCATATTATGGAACAGCTGACTTTTTCCCTTGGACTTGCCACTAAAAGATGTCACCACAAAACTGTATTGTTATTTGAATCATAAATTATTTCCTTACCATCTTTGGGCAAAATTTATTTGACGTTTGAGTTTTTAGTTTGGCTCATGTCCCTTCTGCTACCATGGAGGAGGAGGGGTTTATGACCTGTACTACAGCCAACCATCAGGGGTCGTTCAAGATGTTTTAGCTTCATGTTTGGGGAGCTCTCATGTCGTCCATCTTTATATACAGTCAATGGGCTGAATGATTTTAAAATAGTCGGGTACAGTCCAGAAAGAGTAGTTGATAATCGAGAGTAGACTGAGGGTTAAGACAGGAAGGATGGATTTTTTTAGACATCTGTGGGAGCTGTATCACAGGGACTGGAGGAGGGACACATACAGTTAGGTACATAAGTATTTGGACAGTGACACCATTTTGGTAATTTTGCCTCTGTACACCGCCACAATGGATTTGAAATGAAACAATCAGGATGTGGTTGAAGTGTAGAC
>JBBPCS010005155.1:0-10727 GCA_037974645.1 Hollardia meadi | reverse complement strand
TGTGTGTGTGTGTGTGTGTGTGTGTGTGTGTGTGTGCGTGTGTGCGTGCGTGCGTGCGTGCGTGCGTGCGTGTGTGTGGTGTGTGTGTGTGTGTGTGTGTGTGTGGGCGTGATGAGTGGGTGTATGTGTGTAGTAGTGTGATTTGTAATGCTGTTTATGCAGTCCATACGCTCTCGGTTTGACTCCTGTGTATCCTCAGGCCGTCAGAGGAGCAGGACATTTTTCATATTTAAGCGCGCCCAACTCTGTGGGAGTTCAAGCTCTCCTTGCACACAAAGCACACAAATATACTCTCTCATAAACTCTCTCTCTTATTCTCTCTTGTCTGTCTCAGAGTCAGAGGTAATGAATTACGTATGAGTAGCAGAAGAAGAAGAAGTCTGGTTGTGTGGTTGACCCCTTTAAGATCAAAGTCTTGTCCTAACCCTAATACAGCCAGAGCTTTTGAAAGGCGTGCCAGCCTCTATGAAGATGCTCCCATTTGGCCTGCACTCCCAGCTAGCCTTTCCAACTAACCTTTTACATTCTTCTCTCTTCTTTAACTGTTTGTATGACTCTGTGTAGCGCTTCCACTCAGTTCAGTCAATTTAACTTCACCAAAAAGTTCAACAGTTATAAGGTTGTCTTTTTGTGGCTTTAAGGCTGTAGGACTTTTAATATTAGAGTGTTGGTGTACAAGGGATTTGTATTTTATTTCTAAATGTATCAAGCAGGTAACAAAGTTCTTTTAATCATATACTGTATGTATTAGTATTTATTAGTGGGAGTGGCACAAATGAAATGAGAAATGTGTTTTCTTGGCTAGGCATGACTACATTTTCTATTTGACAGACAAAGGTCTGAAGTGATGATCTGTCCAGCTTTTAGTCACTCTCTCATTTTTTCTTGATAAAAATCTGTGATGGTTTCATTTTAGATTTTAGGCAACCCAATCACCTGAATAAATGTTGACATTGTTTCTGCAAACCATGGATATGTTGAAACAATTAAATTTTATGTTGTGAAAACGCTGTGCTTAAGGTCCAGATTAGGCACAAAAAACACTTAATTAGGGTTAAGATAAGATCATGTTTTGTCTGAAAATACCTGGTTTTGTCACCACAAACACGGCTGAAAACTCTCCTGACATGATTTTCAAAACATCCACTTTAGGTGCCACAAAGGCCGCAGCAAAATGTCCCAACAGTTGCTGTAATGAGCCAGTGTGTTGGTTACTTAAAGTGGTTTTGAACAGTGGTCTCTTACTTGGCTGCCGTCACAGCTAGGTGACACACCACCACCGATCCCACCACCTCCTGAATATGATCTAAAAGCTAACATACCCATAGTTTGCACAAAAATACAGTGTCAACATTTCTTTCTGACTGACCGGACGGATTTTTAGAGGCATCATTGATGAATAATTCAGGTACATAACGTTGTTGGAAACAAAGTACGTTTAACTAACACAGCTTGAATTGCTGCAAACCTGTTTAGCACATTAACAAAAATAATATAAAAATCAATCAACAAAGAAAAAACTTCTCTCCTCCTTGATGAAGTTAGAAGGCTGCAGCGAATCCTCAACTCAGATTCTTTCTTAGCCTCCTCCAACTGCTTTCTATTTGTTCCCTGTTTGATCCATCATCATCTTCTTGTCTATTTTCTGTTCCTCCCTTTTGTTTGTCTGCATTGTTCATTTGTCACTTATTTCCCTCTCTTCCCATCATCCCACGTGTCATCTGCCATCTCATTACTTGGCCTTCTTCCCATCTTTGTGCTCACACAAATCTTTCCTCTGTTAATTGCCACTCTTGTTACTCCTCCTGTACCTCTACTTTTTCCATTTCCTTCTGTCCTCCACATCGGCCTCTTTTCTCTTCCTACCTTACTTTGGCTCTTACAGCTCTTTGTCACCCCTCAATTCTCTCTCTCTCTCTTTCTCTCTCTCTCTTCTGCTTCACTTCACCCCTGCTCCTCCTTTGAGACCTCTGAAGTCTGCCTTCATCTCTTGAGAAAATGTCACGTCAATCTTGACAAGAAGGCCCCTTAGCTGTGCCAGACAGAATCGGTTGGTCAATCTACCTTTTAACTGGGTTTGGGTGTTTGTGTGAGTGAACAAGTGCAGAAATGCACGTTGTTAGGCTTATGCCGTGTGTCCTTTGTGTCTTTCAGTCTACTGCTAGCTCCGACATACTGTATCTGGCTTCCCCAGTGCAGGTGTAAATGGAGGATTGGGGGAGATAGCATTAGCATAGAGTGAGGCTCAAGAAAGAAGGAAATTCCCCTGAGGATGGGGATGGGGCAGCTTGAAGAATGGAAACTGCAAGACTGAGATGTGTGAGATGATGAAAAAAAAAGGTGAGAGGTCTCAGGTGGGACAGTAAATGAGAGAAGGGAATGAATGAGGTTCTAGAGATGTGGGGGGAGTGAAATGTGCCTGAAGACAACAATGTTTAAGTTAAACAAAGGAGGGAGGCTTTGGATTGAATTGATACACGAGGACTGAATTTACTCTGTTCTTTTTCTGTCAGTTGTCTGGTCAGTGTATTTAAATTAATTGGATAATTTCTGAAGTGCAGCAGTAACTCAGCTAGAGTGGGTTAAATTAACTTGCAGGTAATTGAAGGGAAGTTGGAAGGAAAAGTGAGGCTAACAACAAACTGTGGCTTGAAAAATGATACTGCCAGGGCACTGATTTTTTTTTTTTTACCTTTATGAGAGGCAGCATAATGAAGTATAGGGCACTCATCAAAAAGGCACACCTCAGCCTTGACAAGGCAATTTGAGAGGAGCAGCATCTCATGCTCAACAACAACTAATTGCATCTAGCTTAAGGTGCAACAAGATTCATGACATAAAAGCATTTGAGAAGGTAGGTGATGAGAGTTATGGCACACAAACATTAAGAAACAACACATCTCAATACATGTCATAAGTAAGCCTGAGAGGGGAAAAAAAGTGGCTTCTCTAAGGCACAGTAAAAAGCTAAATGTCAGGAGAAAGCGTTTGTGAATTACTTGAAAGCAGCACAATGTAAAAAATGTCAGCTACAGTGAAAAAGGTTCATGAAGGGTTGAAGCAAGGTATGAGGTAAAAGAGGGAGACAAGTAGATGAGTGCTGGCAGACAGACTGACGTTTCAAGAGATGCAGAAAGAGGGATGACACACAGCAGGTTGGAGAGCAGCAAGAAGTGAATTTGATTCTTGTCAGCCTCTTTTGAATTCCAACTTCTACTCACTCACAAACAATGACAAATGTCATAGTGCAGAAGTTAGCCAAATTCACACTGGAGTTTCGTTTCAGTGTTAATTACAATTCTAGCATATACTGTAACCACTTCAGTGTGCTAGCAAGGACTTAAAGGTCCAGTGTGTATGATTTTTCTGGCATCTAGCAGTGTGGATGCAGATTGCGACCAACTGAACACCCCTTGCCTTACCCTCCAGCCCAGAATAAAAGGATGACATTGTACTTTTTTTCCACGGATATGTTGAATTTGTACGTTTCATAAGTATATCAACAATTGTGTCATATGACGGTCAGATTACATGTATATGAGCTGGTTTCCCATCAGGAACAAGCTGAAAATGAAACAGAACAAATTCTTCATGGGAAATTGAAGCCCTGATTCAGGCTGTGTGGGAGTGTAGCTTCAGGGTGGCAGCAGAGAAAATAAGGAACAATGAGCTATTGGACATGAACTGTGACGGCCTATTATTATTTTATAATTGAACACAGCCACCAGAGACATTCTGCAGGCTTGACATGAGCTACAATTTCAAAATGGAATAATTAAAACATTTTCTTCTGAAGTTACTGGGGTTGCAGTTGTATTTTTTAACCACTTTCATGCTTTGAATGTGGTTTGGCTCAGACTTTGTCATAAGATTCATTTTTGTCCTCACTGTCACAAGAAGTGTGGAAGAAGGAAAAGGTGGAACATTATTGCAATGTTCAGCTGCATGATAGTCTGGTTAGGATACACTTCAGTCCACTCGAATGATGGATTGCTTTAGCCATTGCAACTTCTGACTGTAGCAGACTTTTCATGGGCAATAACAGGAGGAAAAATAAAATCACACCATTTTACCCTTTGACTTCATAAAAATATACCTTGTGATACTGGTACCAACAGACGGTGGACTCAAATGCGAACAAAAAAGTCTTTACTTAAAGCAAGGGCACAGTACACAGAAAATCACTCAATTCTATTCATTCGATCTAGCAGACGTATCCAAGAACACTTGGAAGGGTCATAGTCAAAAAACACAAGAAGCAAGGTCTAATTACCACAAAAGCATAAAGGGATAAATGCTAGATACTAGACATGGAGGAACTAAGATGAGGGAGGGAAAAACCAATAAGGAACAGGTGACACCAATCAGTGCAATCACACAAAGTGGGAGGATATACAAGACAGGGAGTGAAATGGTCTGAAATGAGACAAGGCATAAGTATTTTCAAAACAAAACAGGAAGTGATGGCTAAGAACTAAGAACAAGAAAAAGCTAGTTGAAGTCCTTTTATGCTGTTCAAGAAAAAATATATATACATATATGGATGAATAAATAATAAGTAAGCAATAAAAAAATATATATTTTGGTGGAGGATGAATTGAGTAGTGTCACAGCCTGAGGAAAGAAGTTGGTCCATAATCTGGTGGTAAAGCAGCAGATACCTCTGTATCTGTTGCCAGATGGCAGCAGGGTGAACAGGCTGTGTTGGTGTAGGTGTTGTCTTTTAGAAGCCTTTGGGCTCTGTGCAGACACCTCACCTCACTGATATCACTGATGCTGTCCTCAGTTTGTGATGTTTCCAGTCAGGATGCTTTCTATTGTTCCTCTCTAAAAGTTAACAAGAAGTTTTCACCGAAATATACCTTCTTAAGTGTCTGTAAGAAGTGCAGTCTTTTCTGGGCTTTCTTTACCAGGGTGGAGATGTGTGATGTCCATGACAGGTTCTCTGAGATATTGATTCCCAGGAACCTAAAACTGTTCACCTGCTCAACGTCAGCTCCACTGATGTAGACAGGGGTGTGTGTCTTTGCCTCCTTTTTTTCTAAAATCAACAATCAGTTCCTTGGTTTTGTCGATGTTGTGGTGATAATGATAATCATCTTATGATGAAGTTAAAATATATAATAATAATAATAATAATTCAGTAAAACGATAACAGAGTCCAGAAGTTGTCCCACTCTAATATAACATTATATATGCAGAAACTGAAGATATTGTAACCCTTCTTCTATAAGCACAGTTGGGGCCCTCTACTGGACTCGATGGGTACTGCTCTCCTTCAATCACGATCATGTATTCGGCCACTAAAATTGGCATGAATGTAGCTGGCCACTCAGGACAAGGCTACTCGAATACCCGAAAACTGCCATCAGCTATCCTGCCCCCCTTCAGTGAGCGGAGCGGGAGCGGTAGGTAGAGTGCTCTCCCTGTGCTAATAGAACAAGGGTTACAATATCGTAACCTTACATTCCATCTCACACAGGCTCCGCCCTCTACTGGACTCTATGGACAGAGTGGGTAGAGCCCAACAAATGACCACCCCGCCACAACCAACACCAGCCCACCACAGGAAGCCTGACTGGCTAAGGGTTGCCACCACAGCCCACCTACTTCCTTTTCCAGTCACAAGTCACCGTGTATATGTCCTTGACACACACCCCACTGAACAGGGCCGTTGACATCACGACACACGCAAAGGGAGGGTTATGCCCCGGCTGAGCTGCACGTTTTCCTCCTCCAACATCTTAAGGCACTGGGCAACAGATAAATTTAATCCTAAGAGCCCCTCCGATGACACAGGGGCTGCCAGGAGATTATCTCGGTCCTTCTTGGGGAGAGCGGTGAGGTCCAGCCACACGTGACAGGAGCCAACTGTGGCCAGGCCGTCACTCTTTTTTGTGGCAGTTGCAACACCCTGGAACAGATTGTTCATTTGGCCAATGCTATGATCCAAAAATGAGTTTGAGAGGGATCAGAGGGTGGCATGTGGCCGAGCCAAAAGCCAGCGAAACAGCTTTGGCTCGGGTGACACGAAGGCCACCTGAGGGCATTTTAACGGGGTGTAAAACCCCTCACAGAAGCGGCTCACTGGCCCAAAATGGTCATCACCTTTGGGAAGTCTTGGGGAACTGAAGTAGATGCAGCACTTCCATGTGACGCTGAAGCTGCTAACAGAGCAGATGTCTTTATCCTCGGGAGGTGAAGGTATGGTCTCAGCAGGAGTGATGAGCAGCAGTAGTGTGAAGCACTTGGGAGCAGAGCTCTTGACACCATTAACCAACTACTGCTTGCACTAGAAGCAGTGTAGACTCACATTGGAGCGGCGAAAATGCTCCTTCCGCTGCTGTCTTCTCACCAGGGGAAGTGCTTGACACCCCAAGAAGGCAGGTGGCTGCAGGACACCGCCGTCTGTGTGATCACAGCCGAGTCACTTGTGTAGTAGGTATGTGGCTCTGTGCCGGCAATAAGGCCGGGAAAGCCTGGGCACGTGTGAGGTTCTTTAAGCCGCAATTCTAATCCGTTGGAGAATAAAACAATCAGTAGGCAAGCTTGCCGACCGCTGAAGAGAAAAAGGATAGCTTGGCAGTTTCACGGCTGGTTCTTCCTTACCTTCATGCAAATTTCAGTAGGCGAATACATGATCGTGATTGGAGAAGAGCAGTACCCATAGAGTCCAGTTAAGGGTGAAACAAAACAACAAAATGCTTAGTGTTCTGTCTTATGTGTCTGCATGAACTTTTGACGTTCAGCACGCATGATGATAGCTTGCTAATGCTGGTTGGTAGACATGTGTTCCGATAATTATTTACATGTGGTGCCGAGCACACAAGCAATCTTAGCCACTTCATTAACTTTTAATTTCCCATTCGAGTAAGTCAGAAAATAGAACTTATTAGCTTTTTTCTGATGTTTGTTTACTGCCATGAGATGTGAAGAAAAAAACGTCAAAAATAAAACAAAAATAATCCTCATTAAAGCTAATATACAGAGATAATGTTAGCAAGTTATGTCTGATACTGCGAGTTTGCACGATTAGATATGACACTTTACTCACTACTTGATTCTGTTTCATGTATCAGTCAATTTTATAGACTTGAATACCAGCACTATATTGGTTGTCAATAGCTTTGAACCAATATTGATTGCAGCTTGAAAGACTCAGTCTTTCTCAAAACCTAATGATTTCACCCCTCACCAATCCTCCCTGTCTCTCTTTTTTTCTCTTCATCTAGAGCTGATAGATGGGACCCCCACCTTGAAAATCAACCATGGCTCTGGCACAGTGGTGCTACAGTTGCCAGGCAACGTCAATGTGGCAGACAGGCGGTGGCATCGGCTAGATGTCCGCAGCAACAGCAAGGTGGGACGCTTCACCTCTTTAGCATCAGCCACCATTTATTTAGTAAATAAGATCCAAGCATATTCACACTGAGCTATGTTGGCAGATGAAAAGCATGTTGTTGTTTTTCTTTCAATTTCATGGTTTCATCACTGAAGTCATGTAACATTTTCCTGCATCAAACTCTTTGATATTGAAATAAATGTAAAATGGCTAGCAATTTAAATATGTCACTTAAATGAACAACTTATGTTGTCCCGTTTCCACTATTAGCTAACACATGCCACTTACCTATGCAATGGCTGTGGTGCTGAAGTGCACCTGTGTTGGCTTGATAAGGCAGCAGCTTTACATTCACTGAACAGCCACTCACACCGTTGGCCTCGCTTTGACATCAACTCATGCAGCCTGCAGGTAGTTACTAATGAATCTGGCTTTGACAGCTACATTTATAATGGGAACTTGTGTGTTGCACGCAACATGAATGCTTCTTGATGCAGTCTAGAATCATCAAGATGGATAGTGAAAACTGAATCCGGGATGTGATGGATGGAAATGTTCAGCCGCAGAAAAGACAGCTCAACTGGTGTTGTTTCTGCCGCCATAGCAGTGTCTTTGGTATCCTCAACAACGTAAGGATTAAATTGTGACCTTTATGCTTTGTATGGCTCTCTCCACTTGGAAAAAACAAAAGGGCAGTGTAACTTCAGGTCAATGTCAGGAACCACAATTCCTCTCCAATCTGTAATTCTAAGCAGAGCCGGTCCTGACCTCCCTGGAGCCTGAAGCAAAATTCTGCTAAGGGGTCCGCCTTCCTGACCCCTTCGCCATATAAACCATTTGAAATTGCCACACAGTTACCACCTGCACACCACAGTGTGTCCAACTACAATCCGCCCTCCTTTAAAACAGTTTGTTTCATCTGTTGGTCTGACAATAAGTAAATCTATATAGAACAGAATGAAGTTCAACCAACATCGTGGATATTTACATAAAGAAAATTATACAGCTCTGTGATTAGCTTTGCCCAGTATGCTCAGCTATTTAACATTTTTAAATTCAATATTTAATCAAAAGTGAGTTTCTATCCATTGAAACCATTTTGTGCATGAGCATATGGAGACATGTTCCTGCGCAACGTGATTATCTGTTCCAAGCTGCAGTCTATAAACACTGTTGCCCGTTGGCCTCTATCAAAAGTAATAAGTAGCTTTATTTCACTCTCACTTGTGTGAGGCACAAAGTCAAACAACACAGCCCTGGAAGTGGCTGCAAAACACACACAGACCGACAGATTTACTGTCCAGCTTAACAGGACAGTCAGACAGACGAGAGAGACGCACTGCAAGCTAGCGCTTCAACTTAACGTTGCTGTTATCAAGAAGAGGAGAGAACATTAGTTGAGTGGTTGCTGTTTCCTATTTCACTCTCACTGTTTTTCTTTTTATGACCACAACAATATAGTTCTGTGACATCCTTACGTTAACGTTGTAAACATTGACACCTGCTTTGACAAGGGGGATGCAGGCCTTTTGTAAGTTGCGGGCACTTACGTAGTGAGTGCATAGGGACCTGGTTCTGATTCTGGGTCAAACCTTCCCTCCAGGAAAAAATAAATAAAATGCATTATTTGACTGCTGCAATTTTTACATGAATAGATGTGAGAAACAAGTTGCTGCTGGAGTTCACGTTTACATCTTGCAGGTGGCATGTCTATTATTGGGCAATGCTTACCTCCAGGTTTTCACCACATTTACACATGCAACCAAAAAAAAAATTAATTCTGCCAGTTGAATTAATCGTTTGGCGCCATGCAAGTCTATATAATATGATTATTAGGGGCGCAGATGGGGAAGATGTTAGTTGGTGATTTACTACTGTAGAACAGTCTGCACTGTAGAGTGCAAAGGGAAATGATAGTGGTGAGAATGAGACAGATGATTGCAATAGCCCTCCTTTGACATTATCTACCCAGTAACATTTCAAGTGAATTCAATTAGAGCAAAATTAAGCTCGTCTTCATTTGACTGAGGACCGCCTGGAGCTCTTCACCTAACAAGGACTCACACCTACCACTGCCTTATAGTTCTTGCCCCTCTTGAATATCAAGAAGACAGACAGTGATCCTATTTTTAGAGTCTTTGATATAACCCAGCCTGAAAGCCTCGAGCCTCACAGTCTGACTGAGTGCAGGACACCTTAAAGCAGATGGACTGGCTGCGTCTGAACCCTGTTTTTTTGAAACTCATCATTGTCTTGCAAGTCAAGTTGCATTTTTAGTGAGGTGTGTTGAGGTGATTGCAATGTGCAACCACACCACTGGATGCCATTGAGTCCTACACACTGGCCCTTAAAATTGTTTTGAATGAAAGTTTAGCTTTTGGGTCAACTTCACATTGACATATGAGTGCACAGAGTACATTTGAATTTACAGCCAAATGGAATACATGAATGTGCTTACACTTTGGGAAATACAACAGCTTCAGTCTGAACAAACAACAATGCATTGAGACTTTTGTTATAACAACGGAGATAATTAAGCATCACAACAGTATTATCACATGAATTTATTCATTTGTCCTGAATAATCAGCAGCAGCTTACCCAACTTGGTTGTGTGACCTTGTTGGATAAGCTGTTGTTCTGTGATGGTGTGAGAACAATAAAGCAAGGACAGGGCTGCAGTCTGGAGATGTTCTGTATGATTCAGCAGCCAAGAATCTACATGAGCTGTATTTTTCTAACATATACAATAAGGTTTAACCAAAGAATTAGTTTTTGTCTGAAATAGTCAAATATAATACATGGACGACATTAAATAATATACTGTAGAAATCAATCTACGTTCCAACCCTCACCTATGGCCATGAGCTTTGGGTAGTGACTGAAAGGATGAGATCGCAGATACATATGGCTGAAATGAGATTCCTCCGGAGGGTGGCTGGGCTCTGCCTTAGTGATAGGGTGAGGAGCTCGGACATCCAGGGGGAGCATGGAGTAGAGCTGCTGCTCCTTCACGTCGAAAGGAGCCAGCTGAGGTGGTTCTGATTAGGATGCCCCCTGAACACCTCCCTTTGGAGGTCTTCCGGGCACATCCAACTGGGAAGAGACCCTGCGGTAGACCCAGAACTCGCTGGATGGATTATATATCCTATCTGGCCTGGGAACGCCTCGGGATCCCCCAGGAGGAGCTGGAAAGTGTTGCTCGGGGAGAGGGATGTCTGGAATACCCTGCTTAGCCTGCTGCCACCGTGACCCGATCCTGGATAAGTGGAAGATAATGGATGGATGGATGGATGGATGGATGGACTGGCTTGGGCCAAGAAACACAAGGAATGGACATTAGACCAGTGGAAATCTGTACTTTGGTCTGATGAGTCCAAATTTGA
>JBBPCS010005154.1:0-10728 GCA_037974645.1 Hollardia meadi | reverse complement strand
CACACACACACACACACACACACACACACACACACACACACACACACACACACACACACACACACACACACTCTCTCATCTTCCTCAGGATACACACATTCACATGTAAATCCACACACACGGTCATGAGATCAACATGCATCAGCTGTATATGAGCACCCGCCTCACACCGTGCGTATTCACACCCACCTACAGATAAACACATGGAGAATCTCCCACACAGTAAATACACACCGTAAACACACGTGTTGCACATTCAATGTCAATCCTACGCACACACACACAAACAGCCACATTCCCTCCAACTGGTGGATGCATTCACATACACACTCCCAGATTCTCACACTTCCCACATACGCAGTCGCACTCCCCACATTCACACACTCTCACACTCCCCCCCCACACACACACACATTAGAACATGGGAACACACATGCAGGGGGGCACAATCCTCCCGTAACCCGTTCAGTTAGCATCAGAGTCAACGCAGCCTTCCTCTGCAGAGGGTATGGCTGCGTTTTTTCCTCACACAGCTCTCCCTTACTGCCTTGTACTGTAAAGGGGGCTTTGTTGCTTTGGTTTTCCTTCTCCCTGGACAGTCTCAAGTGGAGCCCCCCCCCTCCCTAGTCCGGCCTGAGCCTGTCCGCTTGGTGCTGCGACGGCGTCCAGACATGGAGCAGAGGCTGTCGGCCCAAATGCCTGCCTATCATTCCCCACGGGGTGTAAATCAGCAAAGGCCGGCGTGGTTGTACTGTGTGCCGCGGCGACGACAGATTTATGAGAGGGCAACCTCCTCGTGAACCTGGCCTGTTCTTCATGTCCAAGCCCTGCTTCAAAAGCCAGCATGAGAAACTTTGTATTTGGTTTTCCATAAAAGGATTAAAAAAAAAGGAAAAACTTGAAGAAACTTTTGAGCAAACTTGAGATGAATGAAGGAATTAATGCTCTTGCTAGCTGGGGGCCGCTGGATAGAACCGGAGGGTCGGCCCAAGTCCAGCACGGACTGGCACATTCCAGCAGTCCATTGAGCAAGGAACCGAACCTACTATTAGACCATGTGTGTGTGTGTGTGTGTGTGTGTAAATAATTACAATAAGAGTCTAAAACGGGAATCTCCCAAATGAGGGATCAATAAAGGACTTTCTTCTTCTAGTTGTTAAAACTTTTTGAGCCCAAAACTAATTTCTGACTTGCCAATGAACAAGTTCATTGGTCTGTTGTGGAACAACAGCCAGCTATTGTTCATCTAATCATTTGGCAGTCTGCCAGCTGATTTGAGCTGATTTCACTTTGATTTGATATTAGATCTCTGCTGTATTGGTAAGCGAAACACAGTGCTAAAGACTTTCATTCTGGGTAACCACAGATGGTCCTGCTGGGTAGCTTTTTGACAGCAGTGTTTTAAATTACTTAGTTTTGGATTTAAAAAAATAAATGATTCAACTGTGTTTTGTTAAGACTTTTGGGCACTTGGTATAAGCTGGAAACCCAACATTTACTTATTAACACCTTATACAGCAGGCTAAAGCTGCTACAGCTAATGTGTTAGCAAACAGTTGACTATTGAATCATCCAACAGACAAAGAGATATCCGACATGATCTCATGGGATGGCGTATAAATAACACGTCACTTTTTCACGTCATGTCAACGCCAATCCACATTAAACTTCTGAAATTACATTTAACTATCTGCTTTCATGAATTTCGGACACGTGACTTTTGTCATGTGACCTTTGTTCTCATAGTCACATGACCTACGGTCGCGGTTAGGCATAAATACTGCTTGTTAGGTTTAGGAAAAGATTATGGTTTGGGTTACAATAACTTTACATACATTAATATACCATGTAAGTTAACTTCCAGACGTTGTTTAAAATAGGCGGTGAAAAACTCCAGTGTCCTGTGTTTGTTTGACCCACTGACCTAAATAAAGATGGCCGACGTGTCTCCACTTCCTCTCACTATACAAAAATGAAGCAGAATACGAGCGCCGAATGCGCTCAGCTGTCAATCATGAAGTTTCAGCCCCTTTTTATAGCATCAAATAACTAATTAAAACCAGCATACAGTACATTAATGCTATAATAATTACATAAAACCTCAGAAACCATCTTTATTTAAGCTGAACTTTGAGTTTTTAGTTTTTGGCCCATGTCCCATCTGCTAACATGGAGGGGGAGGAGTTTATGAGCTATACTGCAGCCAGCCACCAGGGGATGACCGAGATATTTTGGTTTCACTTTTGGGAAGCTCTCATGTCGTACATCTTTATATACAGTCAATGGTTTGACCCATAATGTTTTTTTCTTCACCAACTCCTGAGAAGAATATTTGTGTCGTTAGCTGCTAAATGCTCTACTGTGTTCTTAAGCTAGTTGCTAACTTTGTGCGCTGTTTTGGCGCTGAACAGGTCGTCTACAGTGGGTTTATCTGAACACTGTCAGTGAAAACAGCCGCATCTAGAAATGAACCGACGAGAGCAGTGAGACTAAAACACTAAACTAACAGTAAAACTGAACAGTTAGCTAAAAGATGCTGAAACACTTGTTCTGCTCAGCTCATTCTTGACATCTTTCATTCATTCATTGTTAACAGAAAATAACTGATTAGTGCAGCTTTCATGTTAAATGATAAGTTGGCCTTTGATAACTTTTATAACCCCTGGAAAAATTTTAATTATTGACATTAGTGTAATTTTCCAGTACTTTATACTCCTTTGATTCACTGCTTGATCTTGCATTTACATCAGACCTTTGATATCTAGTAGAGTTTTAACAATACGGCATCATGCAGTCATACTTACTACAGATTAACTGGGGAATTTGGGGGAATGATTTTATCTTTTGTGTCGTCTGACGCCAGGATGTGTGCTGTGGGAATTCGAACCATCAATTGTTTCAACTAATGGATTCAATTTGCTCTTCACTTAGTGCTATAATTTGCTATCCAAGCATCATGTGCAACAATAACCCACCGCCTGCTCCCTGACTCACATCTCATTAATTAGACACATACTGCCTATAGAACAGTACGGTGTGTGTGTGTGTGTGTGTGTGCGTGTGTGCTAATACAGATTGAGAAGTTGATTTCATTCTTACCAAGGTAACGAAGGAGGTGAATACCCTGTGCATTCTTCTCAAGTGAGGTTATCTCGAGATAATGGGGATTACAGGGAGTGTTAGAGACAACAATAACAAACTTTCCAGAGACTGCAGAGAAAATAATTAGCCTAATCCACGTGCTTTCTGACAGTGCATCACTTGAGACTCGACTGTAAAGAACCCCTGGACACTTAGTAGTCAACAAATTTCCGAGGACCACTTTCCCAAATAAATCATAACACGACCAAAAAAAAAAAAAAAATGCTGTGCTGTGACAGGATGTCACCACACACTGTGCTTTCAGCTAAGCATCATGCCTGCCATTATGAAGTCTATATCTTAAGATTATGATTTACTGGACAGCAGAAGAAGAAGTGCATTTCATTTTCAGCCTCTCCTAAATCACACAGGTGACACTTTGAAAGGTGTAGTGGCAGAAAACGTTCGTCTGGTGATCCTCAAATGGAACCTGTGCATCTGAATTAGAATTTTTTATTTATTTATATGAATTCTTGAGCACCTTTAGATTTAAAAATAACTGTCTTTGTAAATTACAAAAATAAATTTTTTTTTTTACATTGTCTTGTTTAATCTTTGTATTTATTTGTATGTATTTATGGTCAACTTCTTCTGCTTCATGAGTGAAGTTTTCTTATGTTTCTGGCAATGTTTGTTAAAATGAATTTAATAAATAATTGATCACAAAAAAAAATTATAATGAATGCAACTGTTTGGGAGCCGCTGCATTCGAAGACTGCTCCACACAAATTGTGGGAATTTTGTTTTCCACTAAACGAAACCTGCATTGTGATGTTAAATTCTTTGGAGAAATTCTGGATTGAAAATAGTGCTCTTAAGTTCTTCTGATAAAAGCTTTGAAAGTCTCACAAGAAATGATTAGAATTGTGTATATGTGTTTGTACCTTCGATTTTTTTGGACAAATTTTGCTGGTAAACAACAAAAGTTCCCTCTTTTTAGTATTCCTGTTCTCTCACTGCAATAATGAATGAATATTTGTATCAGCACTGGTTGCATTACTGTCGCTTTTGGAGATTTGCAGCTGTTTTGTGTTTCATTTCTCTAATAAAGAGTAACAATCAAATACACATAAGCAAAAAAAGAAATACTAATAATAACAACAATCTAACCATTTGGCTGCCTCTACGGCCCACTAAACGATGCTCCGAGGTCCACTAGTGGCCCCACTGGTTGAGAATAGCTAACATGCACTTTCTATTTGTTTCTGTCTTCTCCTCTCCGTCTGGCTCGACATGATCATCACCACCAGACTCATCAGCCACAAACGGAGCACAAATCTACAAGCCAACACTGCGTGTCTTTGTGCGGAGTCACAATTAATGTGCTACAAATCTAAATGAGGAGTGAGTGCAGCGGCATGTAAGGTTTTGCTTACCTGGCTTGACCCCAAATGCTTACACAGCTTGCACGCCAGATAAGATAACCCCTGCAACATTACCCAAATCCCAGCCCCTGTGCGTGTGTGATATAGTAGGGGAAAGTGACATGTTAACTGGGAATGTGCTCTGCCAAGGGAAAATCGGCAGTCACGTCATGACGGGGGAATTACATTACTGATAAAATAGGCTGTAAAAACAAGTGACATGTAAACGCTGTTTTTGCACATGTAGGACGGAAATTTGCTCAAAATCCTGCGTCTCTTTCTTTTTTTTGCCTCTTCCTCTGCTCTTTACTTCTCAGCACAGTTTTTTCCCCCTTCCTGTTGTTATACCTATCTATTAAACCCTGGACCACTACCACGACAAACTGTCCTGCCACCCTGCTGGTTCCTTCATCGTAAGCACCAGTAAAGGCACGAGTGTCCTCTCCAACACACACCTGCTGTTTGTATCCAGCTAAGACAGCAGTGTTGACCAAACCGTAGGTGAAAGGTCACAGCCCCCCCACCCCCCCTCCCTGTGGACCAATCAGATTGGAACCCTGCTGACACAAGAGGCCAACAGCCTGAGGATGAAGCAAAGCATCTCCGAGTGGTCTCATGAGGAAAACTGGGAATTATTGCATTTAATTGAGATAGCAACAAATACAAAAAAACGGATTTAGAAATTAAATAATTATTTTAACAATTCTTCCCAGGTGACTCTCAATTAGACAACTTGCTTGCTGAGCTGTTTTAAATGGAGTATTAACTTATTATACATGCTGCTTAAATACGTCCCAATCTCATTAAAAATGCCATCAACTTCCAGGGTCGTCAACAGTAGGTAGATGGTCGTACGCTCTTTGTCAGTGAGTTAAATTGCCCTCTTACATCATGGATAAAGACAACAGCCTTGCCGTGCAATTATGTTGTCCAGAGGAGCATGCATGCAGAACTAATGTTATTCTGTAATGGATGATGTGAGCCACCATCTGCAGAGACCTTCGCCACTTCAGAAGTCACGTGCTATAAACGAAGCATGTTGGTTTAAAATGAGGTGAAAAATTAGAAAAAGATTTTTAGTTTTTACAGTGGAAAATTTCCATCCATCCATCGTCTATCACCACTTATCCTTTGCAGGATCACCAGAGGAGAAAGGCCCTGTCCCAGTCGGGAATCAAACCCAGGACCTTCTTCTGTGAGGCAACAGTGCCAACCAGTGCACCGCAGTTCCACCCCCAAAAAGTGCATTTTGAAAATAAATATAATGTTTGAAGGATAAAGTGGGATCGTTCAAACAGCAGTAAATAATACATTTGTTAGTGACAGATTAACACACACACATGGTGCTCTGTATAAAATAAACTAAATACACTTTTTAATACTTGCCTATAGCAAGATTGATTTATTGTAGGATTTCATCAGATTTAATGACAAGAAAAGTTCAAGTTATTAAAGTCGCATTAACCCCTTCATGACTGTACAGATTTTTTTTTTCTGGTAGTCACAGAGTGTGCTGTGTCTCACTGATGTGTTAGCGACGTGCACACTGGGTTTATCGGACCAAACGATGGAAATAAAGTTGATAACAGAAACTGTGGACCACAAAACCCCAAAAAAACAAGCTACATTAGGCTAAAACACACTGTAAAGCTGAAGGGAACTGCAAAGTCGGGGGATAATTCTCAGTGGGTTTGTCACTCTGGTCACTTCACACATGGCCATTTGATTCATTGTGAGTGTAAAGATTTTGATTTGCGTCATGTAGTCATATATTATTTCACAGGTCAAATTTTATCTCCTGGAACATAAAAGAAATAACATTGATCCAGCGAAATCTCAATCACAATAAGCAAGACAGACTTTGCCGCAGTGCTAACAGAGCTAGCATGTCTTTGTACTGTATGTTTGCTCATGGCCAACATGGGAGAGACTGAGATCTAAACACTTCAGATCTTTACAAGGCTTTTCAGAGTAACAAGGGAGATTATGGCGGAATAAGTGGCCTGTGTTTAAAGACTGCGGCGGCTCCTTTCTTCTGTCCCCTCGCTATGAATGGTGCATTTAAAATAAACACAGCTCTCCTCATCACGGGCCCCCGGGCTGCGGAGGTCATAAATGTAAATACGAAACAAAATGCCATTTAAGAGCCTTTAGACTCAAAACTGGCACCACTGAACCATTGAAACCACTGAAAACAACATTTGCAAAGAGCCTTTATGTTCATATTTAGTGCACATTTGGGCGACAGCAATGCTACTCGATTTCTATGCCAGTTAACGTCGCCAGAATCTTTTTTTTTTTCTCACCACTTCACAGTCAACACAGCACAAATGTGACGCCACAAAAAGAGTGAAGACACTGTTGCTAATCAACAACATAACGTCACTTCATCTCAGGTTAGTTAACGATGTTACTCAGTAAATTACACGTTTGTGAATTGTACCTGGAGATCGAAGTGAATCAGAAGATTCTTGATGGTGCATCTGAAGTTTTTACAGTGAAAGAACATGTCCCGACCAATAAAACAACTGCTTTTTAAATGGAATTTGGTTAACCACATTAATGATTCACATATATTGAGCTGAGCTGACCAACCTTCTAATAATGAACCTCGTCAACAGTAAAGTGATGTAGGAAGTGGAGCTAAAACCAACCCGTTTCCTTCTTCTCTCAGCTCGCACTAAAAAGTTGTGTAATAAACACAAACAGCTATCAGCATAGAGACAGCGGTTAGCTACTCATTAACTGTAGTTAGTTCATAGTAACTCAAAATCAAAGTTTAGCACAGCAACACGAAATGTTGTCAGATGTCAGAAACATTACCTGGAGTTTAAATAAGGTTGTTGTATATTTTACTTCATCCATTTTCATGGAGGGAAACTGAGAGAGAATCCCTCAACCCATACTTTACATTTTTCTGTATATAACAACGCCGATCATTGTATCAAACCCCCCCAACCCCACTCGGCCCAGTACAGGACTGGCATTCTTCCCCTGTACACCACCGTCCCTAAAACACTGCCTTTAGAACTGAATTCTACTTTTAGCACTTTTAGCCTTTCAGTTTAATCGAACAGCAAATCATTTTACATTCTAGGACCATTCTTCAACCCAAGTATAAAGGTTTGCTCCATGTTTGAAAGGTGTGTGACATGCAGCTTTATCCCTCTATGTGCCCCTGAGCAACATCAGGTGCTTCTTCCCTTTACGGTGCATTAAAGCTGAACGTAAAGTCTGTTTTACCTTGTGAATTTGACCTCTGGATTGTTTTTGTATTCTTCATGAGGACCCAATAGATTTACTGCTAATTTTCACTTCAGTGGGAACATTTAGCTCATGCAGACACATTTTTGCCTCATCTTTCTTGAGCAAAACGGCGTCTGTTCATTTCTATTAACATATTTTCTTTGCAGTCACAATAAAGCCTTTTAAAGGACAATGCAGGAAATATTCTACATTAATGTCATTGTCAAAACAATCCCATGAAAAGAACAAGTATTGTGTGTGTATCCAAAACCTTATATTATTCTTATCCTATGCCTTAGAGCTTTATTATTTTTCACATGAAGGAGCCACCGTGTTGCACTGGGTGACAGGTTCCTTCATTACCATGAACACACATACTGTCATTTATTTTGTCTCAACACCAAATAAACACCATCCTGCTGCTGGAAACATGAGACCACCAAGTGTGTGTTAGTCCGCTGCTAAAAATAGTCCCAACAAAAGCGCTATTCATTCCTCTTTGAGTAACATTTGGAAAATACTCCAGTGCTCAGCTGTTTCAGAGACCGATTCATCTCTTTACAAGTAGATCATCTATATACTCGTGTTGTACACAGTGGGCTTGTGGGCATTTGACGCGTTTGTCAACACACTAGGAAAAATAAGTTGGCCCCACCAGAATTTCGGTAAAACAAACTCTGCAATCATAACAAAACAAATATTTTGATAATCGATCAGTCATTTCCAGCAGAAATATCAAACGTTGGCTAAATGTCAGGATTTGCTGCTTTTCTTTGTCATCTGTGATAGTAAACGAAGAGTCTTTGGGTTTTAGAGGCGTTGGTTGGACAAAATAAGCAATTTGAAGTCGTCCATCTGGGCTCTGGAGAAAATAACGGTCAGATGAATCGATATTGAAAATAATCTTCAACTGCAGCCTTACAGTGAGCCAGCCATCAGGGCCTGTCACATAGAGTGACATGTCAAAATGTCTCTGCCAAAAAAGGCCAATGAACCTGAACGTGAACCTTCCACATAGCCAAAGGTGAAACGTAGTCCACCATTTGCAGCTTGTGTGTGTTTACCAAACACACTGCGATGGTCCTGGGACTGGATCTGCTCTGATGCATTAGAGCTGATCACACCCCTCACAGTCAGACAACAGGCGAAGCAGAAGCCCTCATACTGCGATCTGTGCCAGCTCATATCCTTGATGTTATTTGAGGAATACAGCAGCGCAAGGTGGAAGATGAATAATACATTGTGTTTTGAATGTCTGTCCTCATTCAATTTTAGTGCCCTGTATGATCTGACTGACGCTATTGAAATCTCCACACCTGACATTCAGCTTCAGGTTGCGTTCAGGGTTGATTTTATCCCCGGCTGTGTCTTTTCAACAGCTTTAAGAGATGTTACAGTCAAAAGTAGTGAGTTCATTCAGTTCAGGTGTGTTCACTGTTGTAAAACGAACCAGAGAAAGTGTCAAATTCAATCAGACTTTTAAAAGCACTAAACGTGTTGATGCGTGGTGTAGTGGTTTTCAGAAATATGTGACAGTTCATCCCTGGGGTGTGTAGAGAAGAGGAAAAAAAGGGGAAATCGAGCAGTTTGGAGGATGAGGCGATGAAGTCACGCAACAATTTTTATTCCAGTTGTTTACCTTTCATCTTGGGTTCACAGGCTGGCATCGGCTCAGACTGCAGCCTGAAACAACATGGCAGTCAGACGAGTGCATGTGGCCAGAGTATACCATCCATTAAATTGATCACATCTTGGTATCTCCCAATGCATTCTTTAGTCAATGAAGAACCTTCTCTCCAAAAAGAGGATCTTTTACTATTAAACAAAAAAGTGGCAATTCTTTTAAAGTATAAGGTAATTCCTCAAGTTATTAGTCATGCTAACAGCATGGCTCTAGGGTCGACAGTGTTGTTAACTCCTGTTTGGTCCACACTGAAATATCTCAACAACTATTGGATGAATTGCAGTAATACTTTGTATCCATGTTCATGGCCCCCAGAGGATAACTTCTAATGACTTGATGATCCTTTCAGTCTTCTTTTGGAGCTACTAGGAAGTCATTTTCATTGAAATGTCTCTAAATCTACTGGATGGAAATAAACATTCATGGTCAACAGTCGAATTGTCATGACTTTTCAGCTTCATCATCACCTCCACATTTTATTATGTCCAATACTTGAGTTTATGAGCAAAGACCTCAGTTGTACTTTGTGTTTAGTGTTAATTAGCAAAAACATGGCGACCATTATACCGAACGGCAAATCATTTTACATTCTAGGACCATTCTTCAACCCAAGTATAAAGGTTTGCTCCATGTTTGAAAGGTGTGTGACATGCAGCTTTATCCCTCTATGTGCCCCTGAGCAATATGAGGTGCTTCTTCCCTTTACGGTGCATTAAAACTGAAGGTAAAGTCAGTTTTACCTTGTGAATTTGACCTCTGGGTGGGAACATATGTGGCTCATACGGACACATTTTTTGCCTCATCTTTCTTGAGCAAAACGGCGTCTGTTCGTTTCTATTAACGTATTTTATTTGCGGCCTTTTGAAAAGTGTTGGCAACTTTTTTTTAGCCTTTATGTAAAAAGTGGAATCAGAATAATCTGTGAGTTTAAAAATGTACCAATTCCTGCATACACTCTCACCTGCAAACTCTTGGTCCATCCATTTTCACACCCAGTAGCTGTTTGCAGAAATGTTACAAAAATTGTTGCATGTGTTTCTGCTATTTGGTTTTCCACTTTGTTTGAAGCTGAGGCCTTAAGGTTTGGTGACACCAGCATTTGTAACTGCAGCAATCAGTGGATTCGCTAATGGAGGCAAAGAAGAATCCACATTGGTGAACTTTGATGTGCAATTTTATGCCACTGACAAATACGGAATGCCTTGCCAGCGCTGACCTTTCAGAAAATGGAAAGCTGGAGAGTCCAAAATCCCATCCAACTATCACATTCGCATCCAATCTGATGTAACTCTG
>JBBPCS010005153.1:0-10730 GCA_037974645.1 Hollardia meadi | reverse complement strand
CACAGCGTAGAGTAGACTATGCCAATGAAGCGGTGTACAAAATGAAACTATTTCATATTTCATACACAATATTTTTGCACTTTTGGTCTTGGAGGGCTACATAAAGGTAAGAATAGGACTTTTGGTGGGCACCGATGTGTGGAATAAACTATAGTTTAATAAACTATACCCCCCCGGCCGTGACTTGGTGACCAAATCAATAACCCAGTTCTTAAGGCTTAGACCATGCAGACCGCCCGGTTCGGCACACTGAACTGTAAAATCCATCACGAATATAAATGAGGTGCTGGGCCAGATTTGGCCGACGGGCCTTGAGTTTGACACATTCTACAGTGTTTTGTTAAATGTTTTTGTGTTTCTCAGATGGAGAGCTTTATACTGGGACGGTGGCAGACTACAGGGGGAACCGGCCTGTTATTTCCCGGCACCTCAGTGAGGGTAGGCGTGTTGACCTGAAGTTGGATGATACATTAGGATGGCTGGAGGGTGAGTGTGTTGTCTCTCAAAATGAAACATATGGTAGTTATAGCAGCTTGAATAGAATTTTACTGATGTTTGGAGCACTTTTTCAACCATCTTGATGGTTCCTCTGCCTTGAAATGGCTTATACAGTACCTTTTACCACAGATGTAGAAAAAGTAGACAGTTAATGAAGCCAATTGCAATAGCCCTGAAATGTCCCTTACATCATTAAAAAGACTATTTCACACTAAGAAAGAGCTTTTTCTGCAGGGTCACAGACACAAACATGGTGATAAACTGAAATATATTCTTTTACTTTAATATGAAAAAGTTACTTGCTTTAATGATGCTGTTTTGTTACATCAGTGGTCCTCAAACATATTTCCACAAACTTGCATCCCTGGCATTCTTTGCCATGTGCCTGTGTTTGCTATAGATCCAACCTTCATCAGCTCCAGTTTCATTCCTGATGAGGAGAAAATCTACTTCTTCTTCAGTGAAGTGGGCAGAGAGTATGACTTCATCGACAAATTTATTGTCTCTCGTGTTTCTCAGATCTGCATGGTAAGGATAAAACAACGGGCCTCCTGCAAGAACAACTTGTACAAAAGATTTGTTCTTGAAGGAGCACACAAGCAATTTAATACAAAATTTTGCAATTTTTTCGTAATTAGGATTTTTCACCTTGGTACGAATGAAATTGTGTACAGATAGTCTGCTACAGGGATATGAGGAGCCATGAAGGCCAAAATACATACTGGACCGCTCACATACATTTTATTTTTTACTGTTACATACATTAATTTACATATATTTTCATTCTCATATTAATGTCTTTTCACAATTACTCAAACACATTTTTATTCTTACACATATTTTTCTACTCATACAATCATATATTTGCATTCTCATATATACACATTCAATGTATACATTTAATATAGTTAATATTATAAGAAGAATATACACTCAGTTTCCAATTTATTAGGTGCACCTATTTACTTTAATGCAGTTCTACTGTTCTGCCCCTAAATTCTACTCTTAAGAAGCCTATAAGGTTCTGTTTTTGTGGACACTGTCATAGAGGTGTTAAATTTATGTTATATGTTTTAGCATTGCATTAGCATCATAGTTAGTGATGATGTTGTACTGGACTGCATTATATAGAGAAGCATTTCTAATATTTTGCCCCCTCATATATGTAAATGGGAAGGGGACTGTTACGGGAGTGCCAGGAACACGAGGGAGGGGTTGGACCCAGGTGCTAATGCATGAGACCGGACTGGTTAAATTAACTGTTTTATTATATAAAGGCAAACTCAAGTCTTTGGCAGGCGAGGTTCAAAACCAATAACTTAATAAATAACAAAAATCCAAAACCCAAACAGAGTCCAAAACATAGAAGCAAAGACAAATGACGAGCACAAAGACAGGCAGGAACGGAGGTACACATGGTAACATGCACAATGAACTGACGAGGACAAAAAGGAAACTCACAGACTTTAAAGGGCAGGTGACAAAGATCAGGTAAAAATAATCAGGGCAGGGCAGACAATCAATGAGGAAGGGGAGGAAGTGTAAAGCAAGACAAGATACAAGAGAAAAGGACTACAAAATAAAACAGGAAATAAACTAGAAACTCACATGATAACATAGGAAGTAACTAACAAATATAAACTACAAAGTCAAAACCATAACACAGGAAAATAACACACTAAAACTGAAACCCTGACAGGAACTTCTTTAAGATATTCAGTAGTCCAGTACAACACCATCGTAAGTGTGATCTAAAAAATATATACAATTGAATTTAAACATTTCTGACAATGTCACCAAAAACCAAAAATACATAAAGATGGAGATTATGGCAGAGGTGCATTGGACTGCATTAGATTGTACAGATGTACCTAGTAAAGCGTCACTGAGTTCACATTTGTAGAAGAGAATGTATGTATGCATTCACGTCTGAAAGAAATATATTTCAGTCAGGATCACTAGTCAAAGAAAATTTGATTTCCCATTTGCATTAAGTTATATTTGGTGGTATGGCTCTGTTCTGGAAGCTCCCTGCCCTTCCATGTGCCTACATGGAAAGGGTAAGGCAGGGAGCTAAGCAGCAAATACCGTACAGAACAGAGCAAGCATCAATGACAACAGAAATTACATTGATTAAGTCAGACACAGCATAAAAAGGAGTAGCTGTGGTGGAGGTGGGTTGCAAAGCAGCTTGCAGAGGACGCAGGAAGAGTAGGCAGGTCAAAGCAGCTTAAATAGTGCCCCCTCTATGAGATTTGCCAATTGAATGCACAGAAGAGAATCAGCTGAGCTATCAGCTGATGTGGGCTGGCTTTTAGATCAGCTGATTTAGCTGAGATTGTGAGCTGAGCTTGACTTCCATGGCCTGCCAGAACTAATGCAATGTTCAATTTTAGTCAGGATCATGATAGTCAAAGAAACTTCAATTCTCATTTGCCCATTTATATTTGGCGGTATGGCTGTTCTGAGAGCTAAGCAACAAATACCGCCAAAAACCACATGAGGCAAACCTCCCTGGCTTTCCATGTGCGAAGTGCCAGCAGGAGGAGCTAGCTGATCACCTTAGTAGGAAGCAAATATGTTAATTTAAAATGACATGCACTAAGGCCAACTGAATCTACATAGATTTCTAGATAAGATAACATGGCTATAGAGTAATAAGAGAACCGAACACCTGTATTTAATTCTATTTGTATTTTTATATATGGTGGTATGGTTCTGTTCTGGAGCCTCCCTGCCCTTCCATATGCATACGTGGAAAGCCAAAGGTAGGAAGAGCACACCTTCCTGTCCTGTCTGGGAGCTAGCTATGCAAGAGAGTACAAAAGACAAGACTTGCACCCTGCACCTGTCGGGGCGCAATACAACCACAACCTGTTGAGTGGACACAGACTGGTCCTCACGGCCCCAAATCTCATGCACCTTGCAAGGGATGTGAATATCATTTCTTGTGTCCACCATGTGGTGCTAGAGAACACCCAGCAATCACACGCCATGTGTCAGGTTGTGAAGTGGAGATCACACTGCAAAAGTTTCAAGTAGTTGAAATGATAATTGTCACACAAGGCTGACTTCCCGCTGCCAGCAGGTGGTGCAATGATGACGACATCCAAATGACATGTAGGTGTCCCCAGGCCAGGACCCCCAGCAAACATCTAAAACTTATGCAAGACTGGACAATGTACACTGAGGTCACAACAACTTCCTGTTTCATTGCAAACAACGCAACTCCATGGAAATGCAGCTCGACGAAAACTCACAATGTTAATAATAAAGCATCATAGGGTTGTTACGGCTCTTCTGAGCAAATTTAAGCTGGATCCGATTTAGCTTGTAACATTAAGTACGGGGAGGGGCTAGGATGTAGACGTGCCTCCTGCAAGCTCCTGTAAGGTCAACTTTTAAACTTTAATATAAATCTGTCAAAATAATGGTGAGAGTTTAAATCTGAAGCTATCAAGTCTCTTAAACGCCAAATAACAAATCTGGAACGGTTTCAAGACTGTAATGGTGGCTCCAAGTACCAGAAACCAGTCGGTGAAACAACGTGGTGCCACTTCCTCGTGCGCAGCCCCAAAGAATGCAGATGAGCCCGAGGCTTCAGATACCGGCAACAAGCTAACTCTGAAGATGTTCTCCCAGGCACTGGACTCACTCCAGGAATCTGTTTGTGCAAAGATTGGGGCGGCCATTCGGGACCTACAGGCCGATGTTAAACTTGACATTGACATTGACATTGGTCACGAGCCTGCAAGCCTCGCTAACTTCGCAAGATACCCACTTGAAGAAGCTGGAGAAGGCCGCTGATTTTACTGGCTGTGTCACCCAGCTCCGCAGCACCGTGGGCCAACTTCAAGGGGAGGTGAGGGACCTGCAAGCCAAATGTGAAGACCTTGAGGGTCGTTCCCGGCAGAATCATTTGCGACTGACTGAAGTTGAGGAGGGAGTGGGGAACGGGCACCCCACACAGTTTGTCTCTCAACTCCTGAAAGAATTACTAAACCTAAATGAAGCCCCCCTTCTGGACAGAGTCCATAGATCGCTACGAGCAAAGCCAAAAGCTGGAAAACCCCTGCGTGTGTTCATTATGCGGATGCACTACACTCTATGCACTACAAGGGATGAGATACTACGCAAGTCCAGCCAGGGCTCCCTGATATATAGGGGGAAAAATCTTCACATCTATCCTAAGAGAGTGGCGTTTTGAGATGTGAAGAAGCAACTGACATCCATTAGCGGGGCCAAATTTGGTCTGCGATTCCCGGCGACTTTGCGTGTCACTCTCCCGGGGTGTAAGGAGCACTCTTTTGAGGACCCAGTGCTGGCACTGGAATTCATCAACCGTGAACTACACCCTGCCAACTCCCGTGATTGAATCTACTCCTTTTCTTTCTGCTACGGAGATAAGTTACACAGTCACATGCACTGTTGTATACACCAGATGCTGGATACATGAGAATAAGACACACACAGGCTGGCTGTCGCATTTGGACAAAACATGAAGACATCCACTTGGAGGAAAACTGTGGGACGGTAACGTTTCTGTTAATACAACACACTCGAATAGTGAACAGGTATGTTTTGTTTTGTTTTTTCTCCTTCCCAATTGTTCATATAATTTTCCGCCGTTGGCTGCGCACTGCGCCATGGTGACTGATCAGATTGGGACTATTTGTGGTGCACCTCACCGTGCCAGTACACACGGACGTCAGATGATGTATCTTGATGTTGTTATGTTGTATTCATAAAAATTTTGGAGATACACATAGGCCTGGTTGGGATCTTACTGATTCTATAGTTGATTTAGAAGCTGTGTTCATATTCTGCTACACACAAGTTATTTATTAATTTTGTTGCTGTTAATTGCTTTCTAATGGCCTGATGCACCGATATGGTTGGCACGTGGACAGCTTCGATGGCTGATCATTTTCTGTTTTGCTCATCTAAATCTATATCGCCTATTTCATGTAATGTTAAAGGTGACGTGCTGCCGCCAGCGGCTGTCATGGGCGAGAGGGGCCTGGCTTGCTCTCCTTATATGAAGTACTTGAAAGTTAGCAACTATAAATATATTTTGTCTGCCGCGATAGTAGCGGAAATGTTGCTGTCCTGCCCTGGTGACACGCTAATATCTACACCAACCACATGAACGATCATTCTGAATGGTCTGGGCTCCCTCCCGGACTATGGAAGGGTGGCTGTGGCGACAAATCTTTGATTAGACCTATATAATTTTCGTTTAGGATGTCATCTCACTGTATGGTTTTTATTTTTTTAATTTTATTTTATTATTGTTCTCAATATATTTGACAGACTTTAATTATCATACGTAATAGACCTTAGCTTGCTCTACCTTTGTATGGTATGATTATGGATAGTTTGATGGGATTTAGCATACACCTGAGTTGGGGAGGTGTGAGGGTGGTTGAGGTGGGTGACATTTGTGTTTTCTTTTGCTTATCAATTTTGTTGATTTCTCCTTTTTTGTATGTTTTTTCACAAAGTTTTCATCTTGAGATGACCTACCAGAGTACTCAGGCGGGAGTTAAACCATGTACACGTGCTAGGAAGTGCTATAAATTGACTTTGCTATATGGCCTCTTCTAGTAGAATACAAAATCCCACTGGAATAGCTATAACATTTGCTAGCTGGAACATTCAGGGGCTGGGGAGATTACTTGGGCAGATTATCCAAATCTAATTATTCTGAAAAAGAATAAGGATTCAAGCTACTGTGAATCCTACTGCCCAATCTCATTGTTGAATGTAGATGTTAAAATATTAGCCAAAGTTTTAGCTCTAAGATTAGAACCAATATTGTCCCGGATTATTTCTCCTGATCAGACAGGTTTTTATAAAAAAAAAACAGATACTCCTTTTTTAACATTAGATGACTGTTTAATATAATTTACCACAATTCTGATTCTCCCACTCCAGAGATCCTGATGTCCATGGATGCTGAGAAAGCATTTGACAGGCTGGAGTGGGAGTATCTGTTATATTATCTGCTATACACTGGATAAATTTGGTTTTGGGAAGCAGTTTATCGGCTGGATTAGATTATTGTATACTACACCACTGGGTTCAGTCTGCTCGAATGGGATGTATTCAGGGCAGTAGCGGAGCTAGGAGCCTCGGGCCCACCGTGCTCTGAAATTACAAGGGGGCCCACCTTTCTCGATGGCCATGTGCTGCAAACGCAGGGGGAACTGTAGCCTGTTTACTGTCGGGTCAATTCCACCCCGTTAGTAGGGTACCCCCTCAGTAGGGCCCCTGCCACTCTGGCTTGATTTGACTGCTGTGCGCAGATTTAATACTAGCACTCGCGCTCTTGCAGCCTCCCTGCCTGCTGTATTTCTGTTTGCCATGCTGTTTTTCGTTAAAAAAAAATGAATCAGAGTGTTTGAATTCAGTTTAAAATGAAGAGGTGATGTGATATCATCATTATTGAATCCAATGTCAATCAATCTCTCAGACAGTCTGACACACATGCACCCTTATCTGAAATTACAAGGGGGCCCACCTTTCTTGATGGCCATGTGCTGCAAATGCAGGGGGAACTATAGCCTGTTTACTGTCGGGTCGATTCCACCCTGTTAGTAGGGTACCCCCTCAGTTGGGCCCCCGCCAGGTAAAGTCCATGGTGCCAACCATGGTGCTGAAACAGCCTATTAGCTGCTGTTTTACTGATAAATCCATGGTGCTGTCCATGTTGTTGTTAGCACACCTCATTTAATCCGGATTTCTCTCATTCCGCCCTTCCGTCTCCGCAAATGTACATCTCCGTACAGCCTGTAGGGGCCCGCTACAAGTCCTCGCCCCCTCTGCAATGAACTATTAGCTCCGCCACTGATTCAGAGTTTTTTGCGGTTTCCCGTGGGGCATGGCAAGGCTGTCCTTTATAGAGCCTCTGGCCATTGCGATTAGACAAGATGAAAGATTGACAGGTAGGGGAGGGGTCCTCCCCAACAGGAGGGGTTGGAACAGTGAGTGTCACTCGACGCAGATGATATGATCCTGTACATATCGAATCCAGACAGTTCTATACCCAGGGTCCTCTCTATCCTTGCTGACTTTGGTAGTATCTCCGGATATAAATTGAATCTCCAGAAGAGTGAGGTTTTCCCCATCAATTCCACAGCTCGGGTGTATCTTCTTCATACATTTCCCTTTAAGGTTACTCAAGATCAGTTTACCTACCTAGGGCTTCAGATCACAGACAATATATGTAGACTCTTTAAGGAAAACTTTACCCCACTAGTAACTCAGGTAGAACAGAATCTTAAATGCTGGATGCCCCTACAGCTCTCCCTTGCTGGTAGAATAAATGCCATTAAGATGAACGTGTTGCCCAAACTTAGCTATCTCTTTCAGTGTGTTCCAGTTTATATTCCCAAGTCATTTTTTAAACATTTAGACACTATTATATCCAGCTTCATCTGGAATAATAAATGCCCACACTTGAGTAGAGTATATTTATAGCGCCCGAAAGAACTAGGTAGTATGGCTTTACCAAATTTTCGGCTGTACTACTGGGCAGCTAATATTAGACCTATTCTCCATTGGCTATGTGAGAATCCAGGTGCTGATGCACCCTCGTGGTGTAATCTTGAAGCAAGGTCTTGTGCTCCCTCCTCACTGTCTGCACTAGTCCATGCATCTATGGCCTCAGACACTGCTCCATATACGAATAACATCTTGGTCAAAACCATACTTAGAATATGGAAGCAGGTCCGGCGACACTATGAATGGCATGAACTCTCAGTTAAATCCCCAATTCATGCAAACCATATGTTTGCCCCCTCTCTGTGGGATAGTGCGTTTCTACACTGACAGAGTAAGGGCATAAAAACACTGCACGACCTCTTTACAGACGGACTTTTTGCTTCTTCCCAGCAATTGCGTACTAAATTTCTAATTTCACATGCACACTTTTTCCGTTACCTTCAGGTGCGAGATTTTGTCCGGAAACAATACCCTCACTTCCCAGAACTCCCCCCAAATTCTGATATTGATTTCCTGTTAGCACCTGTTAATTCATTTAAAAGTATAATATCTAACCTGTATAGTGCATTGTCTGCCCACCAGAACTCCTCCCTTTAGACATTAGACATGGATGGGAGCAGGAACTTGGTGAGGGCATAACAGATAAAACTTGGGATGCTATATTAAAACGAGTCCACACTTCCTCTGTTTGCACAAGACATGGGCTATTACAGTGTAAAATACTACATCGGGCACATTCCCGGACGTTGATCCAGCGTGTAACTGTTCTAAAATGATCCCATCTTCATATGTACATACTTTTTTGGAACTGCTCCAAGCTAGCTACTTATTGGTCTTCTGTGTTCAAGTCACTCTCAGTGATCCTCGAAGTGACTATAGACCCCTGCCCTATTATAGCTCTTTTTGGAGTACCCTCTAATGTCTACTCTTTGAACAAACTCCAGGGCGACTTCTTGGCATTCTGCACGCTGGTTGCCCGTTGTCTAATCCTACTGAAATGGAAAGACACAATTCCTCCATCTCATACGCAGTGGATTAGAAGTATTTTATACTATATGAAGTTAGAAAAAATTCAGCACACACCGCAAGGTTCCTTGGGCAAATTCTATAAAATTTGGCGACCTTTCCTAAAATATGAAGACTCCTAGTGCGAATGTGGTTAGGATAACTGTGCCGGCTGAATATCCCACTCTGATAATCCTGACAAGTAGGATAATCTCTCTTGAATGCAATACTACATTTAATTAGATTTTTTTTTTCAATTACTTAATTTATTTACTTTTATTACTCTATTTACTTTATTACTTATTTATTACTCTTTCTTTTTACAGTGAAATTGGGTACTTATACTTGTACTACTTAAATTTTTGTATTTAATCCTCTCTCGCTGTATTTTATTTTTTGTTTTTCTGTTTTATTATTTCACTTATTTTGGGGGGGTGGTATGTGTTCTGTATATGTCTGTGTATATTCATCACCTAAAAAAGCAATAAACAAAGTTTAAAAAAAACAAAACAATAAGTACATACAATTATAGAAACCGTGATTTTCTGTAGCCAGTAGGGGGGGCTGTAACCGCAACTGAACATTGGCATGTAGATGTCCTCTGGGTGGGACTCCCATCCAACATGTGAAGTTTGGGGACTATTGGATGATGTACAGTGGAGCCACAACAGCCTCCTCTTTATGACAAAAAAGATTTGCTGTATACGGGAAGCCCGCTCCACGAAAGCTCGGGATTTCAACAACCCTTCATACTTATGGTGTCAAGATTGCACTGACCAAATTTGAAGTTGATTCCAGAGTACAATCCCTGGAAATGCCAAAAAATGGTGCAAAAATTGCAGAGAAAATTCAAAATTACTGGCCTCCTGTTGGGTTCAGGTCATGGCTCCAAGAGGCCTTCTGTAGATCTAGGTATAATACACATGCCTGCCAAATTTCTTGCATGTAGGTGAAAGTAGCCCTGAGGGCTGCAGTCTGGGGTATGCTAGCAAGCCATTTTTACCACACCCATGGTCGAAACCAATAAAATACATACATAAATTTCTACCACGGCTGAATTTTTTTTAGTAGTAGTATTTATTATGTGTGAGAAAGCTTGTCACTGGATGTAGTTGGGGGTTAACGTGGGGGGTCGCAACCACACTGCGGCGAAACCAAGCGGTAGCCAGGCAGAGACCCAAGGCACCCACAGCCCCACAGAGCAGGAGGAACCCGAGGCCACGTGCCCCAGGGACAGCCACGCATCTGCCCCAGGGGAGAACCAGTAGGCGGACCCCCAGCCCGAGACCAGCCACCCCCAAGAGCAAGCCGAGTCCAGAGGCCCGAGCCCCTAGCACACCCGAGACCCGCCCAGACCCCTACCGAGGGGCCCGCCACACAGCGGAGAGGCCAGAGCCCCCCCAGGACTACCCCAGGGGAAGTGGGCCGACCCGTCGCCCAGGCAGGGATAGGCGCCCCCGACCGCAGGGCCCCAGCAGCACCCCACGGCCCAGTCTGCGCAGGGCCGACCCCCCAAGCAGCGAGTCCCCCTCGTCTCCCATCTCCCAGTGCCCTCCCCGCAATCCCCCCGGTGCCCAGTGACGCCCCCCCCCCCCAGCCCCTCAACCCCTGCCAGTGCACCGCAAGGCACCAAAGCAAAACCCCCTATTGTGCAATTAAAATTGGGGGGTAGTCAGTTGGGCAGGTGGGGCAGAGGGTGAGGCCACAGTGAAGTAGCCCCA
>JBBPCS010005152.1:0-10732 GCA_037974645.1 Hollardia meadi | reverse complement strand
TGTGTGTGTGTGTGTGTGTGTGTGTGTGTGTGTGTGTGTGTGTGTGTGTGTGTGTGTGTGTGTGTGTGTATGTTGTGTAAAGCAGACAAATACACATAGAAGTGACCCCAGGCCACAGGTGTTGGAGGAGTGCACCCATCTGTTCCTCTGCATGCATAAAAAGTCCTCCCTCAGATGATTCAGGTAACAGCTCAGTCAGCTAGAGCTGTCCAGGCTGAGTAAGAGTACAATATATTACACGTTCACAACATGAACTAGAAACATATTGGGCCCAAAACAGACAGTATACTGCAGCAAATTACCGAACAGTAACTGATAAGAACCTGAGAAAGACATCGACAATGTAGAGACGGAGTGACGACAGCCTGGTAATAGAGAAGGGCAGACACAAGCAGACCTGGGTGCCCAGAGAGGACCGGCTGTACTGTCATTGTGATGAGGGTGCTATATGTCAATGTTACACAAATATTAGAGAGGAATTCTTCCCAAAATTTGATTAAAAAATGCCCCGAATTCCAAAGTATGACAGGCAGGGAGAAATGAGCCTTCATTCCAGGTGGGAATAAAAGAATGTGCAGTGTCACTTCCTGCCTCAAAAAAAGGAAAAGAAACAGTGGACAGCCATACATTAAAAACAACATTATACCATATTCTTCTTATCTCCACCATCTCCTTTTTTTTATTCATTTCATTTCTTTTGTTATTGTTGCTATTACTTATATTAGGGCAGTGGTGGCCTAAAGGCTAGAGAAGCAAGCTTGTGACCGGAGGGTCGCCGGCTAATTCCCTCATTACTGCCACTGAGGTGCACTTGAGCAAGGCCCTTAACCCCAACCGCTCCAGAGGAGCTGCTCAGTGGCCAGCAGATCAGACTGAATTAATAAAGGTTAAAAAAAATAATAATAATAATGATGTGTGTGTGTGTGAAATATTGTATATGTATATTTGATTTTCTATTTTTGCCGTAGCTGTTGTTGTTATTCACACTGTTCTAATTGGTTTCCTTCTTTGTTTTTTTTCGTAGCTTTGGTTGTGCTTTGGCAGTACATATAGAGTGTTGTGACAAAAAAGCCCACTGAATAAAAAAAAATAAAGAAATGTTATCAGCCTGCTAACTTGAATGAATTTTAGACGGGAAAGGTTGAAACATCCCGACGGTCTGGATGTGGGTGAGGTACATTCAGCTACGACACTCTCGTGAGAACACAGCCGTCTTGTCAATCTCTAGTTATGGTCTTACCAATAATTTTCACATACATTACACATATATAACTATTTGCCATTTACCAAACGGTATATGTTAATAAACTTTTATTTGTGCAAAGTCTTGATAGCATTTGAGTTGAACAAATGCTGGTAAATTTCTGCAGGGTGAGAAAGATCACAATGACTGTCAGGCCCTTTTCCTCTGCTCTGAGTTACCCTTTAATCGTTCTTTCTCCACAGAGCGTGTGTCCTTTTCTTTGCCACACCTTTCTCCACATGCACACAGCAGCTGCAGCAGCAGCAGCTGAGGATACTGCGCTAAAGGCTGTCTCACAGATGAGGGGAGGGAATGCATCTACACACACATTCCATGTGAACCAGCTACAACCCAAAGCACAGAACACCCCCAAATAAGTAATAAGGCAACACCTGTCCTGTCCTGAGAGATCACCTTCTCCTCCATTGTCTCTGACCATTACTGTGGCTCTGCTGTCTCCAGCACACACTCATCGTTAAGCGCCATTTGTGTGTGTGTTCCTGAGAGCAGACGCTCCTACAAAGCTGTAAGCCTCGATGTCTGTTCTCAGGAGAAGCATAAAGGCCCAAATATTTCCTTCAACAACTGGAGAGAGAGCTGGCAAGGAGCTGCTTGACAGGTTGGAACGCTGTTAGGACTGAAACAATCCTGCTGCCTGAGTGCCCACCCTCAAAGTCAAGGACTCTCAGATAGTCATCTTAAGGGCAGTGCGCTGATGGAGCTCCGCCTGGGGACACATTATGTCTGTCACCAGACCAGCCAATCACATTCCCCAACACTGTGCGAGGTTTCCCTTAAGTGTGGTCCCCTGGAAAACTATAACCAGAACCAAAATAGGAAGAGCTGCTAGTTCTGGATGTAGCTTTGTTGATATTAAAGGAATAGTTCCATTATGTTTAGTCCCTTCTTGGAGAGGCAAATGTTGCCTGGTGTTGTTCTCCCTGACTTTCAAGCGACTGTTTCCGATAATTATCTGTCCTTTTAAAAAAAAAAAAATGGTCGTGACTTTGCGTGACAAACCCAGCAGTTTATCTGTGCAGTGTTTCCTTTACAATTGTAGCAGCCTGGCAGGCCGTCAGTCCAACAGGGACCCCCTCCAGGCCATAAATATCTTTATTTACTGCCAAACCTAAAGCCAAATATCCATTCCTCCCTTTATTTTAAATTTTAATTTTGACACAATGGATTTGTTCCCATTTCCTTTTCTTTCCTCTCATCCTCTCTACTATGTGTATATGTATGTGTATATGTGTATATGTGTAACAATGTCAATTTTAATACGACCGCAACAAGGACCATGCAGCACAATAACTCACTTCTCTCTCTGTATTTCATGATGTTAAGTGTATTTATTGCGCTGTAGTAATGTCGGTAAAGACTCGTTTCAGTAATTAGCCTGTTCGGAAATTAGCCCCGATAAGCATTCAACTAACTGGCCCTAGATTAATTTACTGATACACGGAGAGAGACCTGCGATGTGAAGATGATGTTACTCGAGTTGATGACGACTCATTTCATTACTGTAAGTGAAATAAAAGCTTCATCGATGAAGTAAAGAAGCCTGTCTTCATGTGGCGTGCTCTACTCACATTGACACGAGGACAGACACAGGAAGAGCCAGATGTAGTAACATCAATCATAAAGCAATGTCTAGAAAATTATTTATATTACTTTTTTGTTTTGTTTTTACCTTTTCAAACAGTGACCCGATTGGGCAACTGACTAATATATCTACTGGCCAAACATATCTATAAATGTTACTGGGCCAAAGCCATCGGGCAATTCTTATAGTTAGACCCTGTGATGCTACTGTCAGCAGCTAGCTAGCTTAGCTTGGCACATTGCGGTTTTACAGGTTACGTGCTATGTCTTAGCACTCCAGCACTAGAGTGAAATTACCGGAGTTCTGTTTCTGGCTACCTGACACATGTCAGGCCAATATTCACTCTCTCTTAGCTCTGTTATTTTACTGTCTGAAGGCCAAATCAACTAGGTTAAAAGGGGCTAAAAAGCTTACAGAGTTGCATAAGTCTGTGTGGGTTTGTCACCACAAATGATACTTTTCTCATAGCACGGTCATTTGATTCATTGTTAATGTGGAAAGTAATAACTGTGCAGCTTTAAAACATGACTCAAATCACCACAGTTTATGGTATACTTCCAGCTCATTTTTTAAATTTTTGAATTGGTTGAAATGTTGAATGCTGGGTTTTATTTATCGACCATCAAACCTTCCCCTGCATTTCAGTAAACCTTTGCACAAATTTTCCACATAGGAGGGGAGTCTTCTATGACCTCTTCTGCATATCCAGTGACCCGTGTGGGCCATGACCACATACCATTTCCATATGCAAGCTAAGATACAACTGATGCTTATGACCTTGAGCTGGATGGCATCACCAAGCAATCTTTAAATAATAGCCTGATTGCTTTTTAGTTTCAGTTCTATGTGCGCAGTTTGAAGGAGTGCTTGTGTTTAATCATGATCAAAACAAACAGTAGCATGAAAACTTAGGATGATTCTGCTGAAAACCCATTTTTCATTAAGTAAGCCTTCATACGAGAACTTAACTCTGAATTATAGCCTGACTAATATCAGTATCAGCATATCTGTCAGCCAACAAATAAGTTAGATGCACAGAAACAGCAGTACAGAAGTGCCAAATATATGTTTGAGGTAAAGAAACTGCAGTTCTCCAGAGAGCACTGGCAGTTTTATGGTTTTTTTTATCATCCATCTGTATCAGTCTAAAAATCAGTATCAGATGGGGGAATAAAATTGTCCAAAATGGTAAAATTTTGCATTTAAATCAGGAACTATCTGATCAAATAATGAGTAAAGAAATATTCCAAATCTCTGCTATGCACCAAGTATAGGTTTTATACAAAGCATGAAGCCCATCTTCTCTGACACTGTTGCCCCCCCCCCTCCCCCCCATTTTTTTTTCTCTCAACAAACATGCAATCTCAGGCCTGTGTATACAGCATTACACCCCAATACTGCATCCTCAATTGAATTATATAGCCGTGCTATAATTAAAAGAAAAAACAGCTTGGAGCGACCGTTTATTGGCTCGGTTTCAATCCAGTTTTGCATCAGCAAGGTACCATTTGGCTCGTTTTCCCTCATTTGGGAACACTGTGTGGGCTGTCCCATTTTCTTTTCCTCATGCAATCACTGAAACATAATATCATTTAGAACACAATCCCACCCTGTACTGGATGCGCGCCTAGTTCCTCCCGACAGAAATCCAGCGCAGCAGACCCGCCCTCCTGGAGCACGGCACACTGCAAAACATCCCGTGTGTTCCCACCGCGTCCACAACTTTTACACCGCCTCCTCACGCCCCAACCAACGCTGCACACCTCCGATTCCACACGGAAGGGACAGTCCTACAAAGCTGCGCAACAAGTTCCACATATTTTTTTCTCTGTGTGGTTTTGGCTCAGAGTCATCTGAATTCCTTTGACACTTCAACCTAAAATGTGGAATGAGGACTGGGATGTGCTGGGACGAGTCCAGTGTGCAGCTGGTCAGCCGAGATGCTTTCCCTGCTCGAACTCATTATATAAATATTTAAAAAACGAGCACAAGACTTGAACTACGGACACATCTCTATGATATTCCTATTGTACTCAGTGCGTCTATGGCTAATAGTCTCATATGGAGCCAAAATAAGACTCTTAACGTTATTTCCATCATATATTTGGGTTGTAATATTTTAAAGTTAACTACGAGGCTGCAGCGGCTTCTTTCCATATGGGGACAGCTGCATGACGTCAGCCTTAATTGCACGCTTTCGTGCGATAGTTAGCATCTGGACTGTCACCTCAGGCTCGTATCAATAACACTGCGGTCAAACCAGCACAAAGTGTTTGTTTTCGGAGCACCGAGGGAGGTGAAAACAGCGGAGTTGGGAAAGAGGGGAGAACTTACTTGAAGGTGAGGATGCACAGCGGTCTGTAGGACTTGTGGCTCGTGTTGTCCGCCATCCTCTTGCCCCAGAAGTCGTTGCTGAAGATGTTTCTGAGGCTGGAGCCCGGTCGGACGTCCGGGTTGTTGATAATAGCCCACACATCGTCGTGCACCAACTCCCCGTGGAGAGAGTTGCTGTAGCACAGGGCGCACAGGGCAGCCAGCACGGCGTAGCGACCCGCAGTCCACACCGCCTCCGGTCGGACGGTCACCCGCCGCTGCTGGCGGCCTTTCTTCTCCCGTCCCAGCGCTGTCATGTCGGGCCTGGCTTTTCCCGTGGTACCTCTGGGCTGAGGATGAAGCTGGGGGAACCAGATGAGACGTCCATTGCGCCTGGCAGGTAGCGGCTGTGTGTGCTGTGGACTGCAGGGACGGTGTGCTTGTGTTGTGCTGCTTTCATGTGCACTCGGAAACGCCGGACTCACGGCTTCCAGGACAGCACAGCAGGCTTATATTCGACTGTCTTTTGTTGTTGTTGTTGTTGTTTCTATGCTCATACAAAATTGGATATTTATGCGTATTTATTTTTTTTTATTTAATTTAGGCTATTACTTTAACACAAAGTTGTTTATTAAATGTTTGGATTATTTATTCATTAACTTATTTTCATATTTATTCTTTAGGTAACGGTCTATTATTCTATTTATTACTGACCTTGAAAACAGTTGTTTGACAAGAAATAGAATATTCACTTAATGTTCACTTGGCTTGTCAGTTTTCAGCTACAACGTTCTTCACAGTTTTCCTCAGAAACTGGAAGAGCCAGCGGCTTTCTGTGGCTAAAAGAAGGGGGATTTTTTTGTCCGTTTTATTGTAAAACTTAATGGAATGTGGCAAGATTACAGTTAGCATGGAACAATTCAGTTCTTGCATAAACTTGTGTGGCCTATCTCTACAGGGGCGTAAATATAGAAAGTACAGACAGAGTAGCTACAGCTGGGCCCCCCTGGGGTGGTGGGGGGTCCAATACAGATGGTGACGGTAAACCCATCTCTTTTTTGGTAAAATAGGCAGGAGGAATGTTTAACACAATTATACTTATTCTACATAAACTATAGAGAGTAGAAACAAACTAAAAAAAACCTATTAAATTAAATACTGTTGCTACCAGATGGATAGCCAGCCTATAAATTATGCTATCTAATAGCCTAGTAGATGGCTATTCCTAGCAGTGCATGTGTGTGTGTGTGTGTGTGTGTGTGTGCGCGCGCGAGTGAGAGAGAGAGAAAGAGAAAGAGTATGTGTGTGCTTCTTAGACAGTGCACAAGGTCGCATCGTAGCACTGGGGCCCTTCGTAACTACCTTACTCCTCTGTATCTCTATCTTTGGGTGTCAGCCAGTAGGTAGTGTTTCATAGTAATAGCATTATTGACATATAAACAATTTTCAAATTAAATAAGTTACTTCTCATAGAGCAAGAAATTCTGCTGCCTGTGTGAAGACACTAACAGAAAAAGTTGAATATAACTAAACTCTCACTTACAAGTGGCACAAATTTAAATGCAAAAATATGACTGGAAAAAGTCAAATTATTCTATGATAAGTCCTTTGGACTTTGTGTAGGAAAGATGAAAGGACGGGAGGTAAGTATATTTGTAGTAGAATTAGTAGTATTAAGAATGAATATTTGACAAAAGACAGGGTTGAGCCTACAGCCTTAAGTGTTGGATGTCCGAGTACATGTGGAGCACCAGAACGCGACATCAGCTCCAAGAACCCGCCTGCAGACGCATGCGCAGGAGGACGCTGCCTCCCCGAGGCCGACAGAAACATCAGCTGCAGAAAGTGAACGCTGCTCGGCAGAGGCTGCACGCGCACATGAGTACGATGTCCTGACGTTACAAACTAGTCCGTATAGAGGAGGAGGAGATAGTGACTACACTATACATACTACAGGAGAGGTGCATGTAGGTTAAACAGAAGCACAGTCATATGTGACTTGAAGAGCATTCAGTTAAACTGTGTGTTATATGTTTTAATATGCATTAAAATAATTTTTCTGATTTATTTATTTTTAATCAACAAATGTTCCTAACCTAGGTACAAAATGTATATTCCTTCTCCTTGAAAAAATCTACGTTATTAACAGTATATACATGTATGTAAATAGGCCTATTTCAAAAGTTAAATTGTTGCACAAGGCCTCAAGTTTAACAACATCACACTGGAGTTACACAGGCCTACTGGACCACAACAGGCACCAAAGTACACTGCTCAAAACAAATTAAGGGAACACTTAATCATCACAGTATAACACCAAGTCAGTTAAACTTAAGGGACATTAATCTGTCAATTTAGGAAGCACAAGTGATTGTGAATTAATTTCACCTGCTTTGGTGCAAATGAAAGTGACAATACGTGCAATGGAGAGGCAACAGCAAGACAACCCCCAAAAAGGGAATGGTTTTGCATGTGGTGGCCACAGACAATCGCTCTCTCCTTATCCTTCCTGACTGATTCTTCTCTAGTTTTGTGTTCTGCTAGTGTCCTTGTCACTACTTGTAGCACGAGGTGGTACCTGCAGCCCAATCAGGTTGCACAGGTAGTCCAGGAGACCGGCTGTTACATGAGGAGAGCTGGACAGGGCCGTAGAAGGGCATCAACCCAGCAGCAGGACCGGTATCTGCTCCTTTGTGCGAGGAGGAACAGGAGGAGCACTGCCACCATGGTGAACGTTATGCTGCCTGTAACATCATCCAGCATGACCGGTTTGGCAGTGGGTCAGTGATGGTCTGGGGAGGCATATCCTTGGAGGGTTGCACAGACCTCCATATCATAGCCAACGGTACCCTGACTGCTGTTAGGTACCGGGATGAAATCCTCAGAGCGATTGTCAGACCTTACACTGGTGCAGTGGGCCCTGGGTTCCTCCTGGTACAGGACAATGTCCGGCCTCATGTGGCCAGAGTGTGTAGGCAGTTCCTGGATGACGAAGGCATTGATGCCATTGACTGGCCCTCACGTTCCCCTGACCTAAATCCAATTGAGCACCTATGGGATGTTATGTATCGGTGCATCCGACGCCGCCAAGCACCGCCACAGACTGTCCAGGAGCTCACTGATGCCCTGATCCAGGTCTGGGAGGAGATCCCCCAGGACACCATCCGCTGACTCATCAGGAGCATGCCCAGACGTTGTCGGGAGTGCATACAGGCACGAGGGGACCATACACACTACTGAGTCACATTATGAGTTGCCGTGATGAAATTCACGCAAGTTGGATCAGCCTGTGATTTCAATTTTTTACTTTGATTTTCGGTGTGATTTTGTTTGTGTGTTTTAACAATGTTTACTTCCATCTGTTGTAAACGCTACAACCTTTAAACATACACTCTAAAAAGGAAAGCAGTGCACCGATTCATTGATAATGAAAGTAAAAGTTAGTTGCATCCCCAAGTATAATTCAAAGGCAACAGCAGGCTTGAATCAACACCTCTTTGACATTGTCAGCTTCACATAGATAGGTTGCATTGTATTGCATTCAATTGTACAGGTGTACCTTCAGCAATGTGTGTTCACCTCATCCTGTGGGGAGAAAAACTTCTATTGCAGTTGTTTTCCTGGGCATTGTGACTGCTTTAAGGTCACACAGAAAGAGTTAGAAAGGTTTGAGATCGAGATGTAGAGAGGGATTGAGTGTTGGAGCCTGAGGGCAGACAGCAGAGAGTCAGTCAACAACATGCTGAACATCTGGTGCGTCCCCTCACGGCCTGACCAGCGCTCATCGCGATTCCTGTTGCGTGGTGGCCAGCTGGTCACTGAGCGCTCGGCATTGTGACCTGACAGAGCTCATTCCAGTCCGAGCCGCTGCAGCACAGTGCAACAGCTGCTCTCACTGAAAGCAGCCTGACCTTCTTTTTTTACAGTGGACTGAAAGATGAAAGTAAGGTCAGTCAGTGCCGCATTCCAAGGTGCATGTTCGCACTCGATTACCTGTACCTCTGACTATATGGCTAAAGGCCCTGTCATACATGCAGTATATCCCTGAAAAGTTCAGGGAGATTTCCTGTATGGGGTCATGCATGAATGGGAGCAAGGATCAAAATCTGTACCATCAATTTCGCTCCTCAAGACCTAATAACATCTCAGGGGAAATGCTGATATGGCTGTGATGTGAAAGAAAGCAGTAACGTTGCAGGGACAAGCATGTAAAGCGTTATATCTGTCTGACGTTTGGTTTGTAAAATAAAGATAAATGATATTAGAGCTCCCCTGAGGTGAAGCTAAAACATCTTGATTGCCCCCTGGTGGCTGGCTGCAGTATAGGTCATAAACCCCTCCTTCTCCGTGTTAGCAGATGGGACATGGTCCAAACTAAAAACTCAAAAGTACACTTCAAATAAATTTTTCTCAAAGATGGTTTTTTAGGTAGTTCTTATCACGCTGATGTATGTTCAGGTGTTCATTTTTATCATCAGTTTGGTTTTAATTAGTTATTTGATGCTATAAAAAGGGGATGAAAACATCATGATTGACAGTTGAGCCATGCTCGCAATTTGAGTCGGGCGGGTGTATGGGCGGGAACTCGATACCATGGCCCAGTCACTACTGCGCAGACTCTGGCTCCAAATGACATCACCAGTGTAAGATGGCAGCGCCTGTATCCGGGATATTTTGGCTTCATTTTTGTACAATGGGAGGAAGTGGAGGCCATCTTTATTTATGTCATTGCTCTGAAGAACCAATCACAACACTCCGCTGATGACGTATATGAATCCTCTATCTCTGTCCAGTTCAGTATCCTATGCTCTTTTAATGTTCCTTTGTATGTATCAAATGCATTGTTTATGATCCAGGTAGATCATAAGAACATCAATTGTCTTGCAAACTTGTTGAATATCAAATACAATTATATATACAGTACATACAACACATTACAACAAAACAAAACTCCTCATCCACCATTTTCCTGAATATCATAACAGATGTCTTCTGCCGCGTACACGTATTTTGAGTTTCATGGCAGTTGGCATCCATTAAGTGTTGCATCGGCTGGACTGTCCCTTGCGCCTTCTATTCCGGCGGAATAGAAAATATATAGAAAACAGATATGTTCCTTAATGCAGCTACATGTGTGAATAGTGAAAATCACCTGCCATGCCTAAAAGGTACGAGGCTTATAACCGTGTGTTATGTGAAAAGGTTAGCTCGTGGTGAGGAACACACAGAAAATTACCACCAACTGTACAGCCCTACAGAACAGTGTCAGTGCTCTTCAACCCTTTTATTCTAGCATTAGCCTGCGTCCAGATGTCTGAACTGCTACTCTAGAAATGATGGCATTTTTGTAAAGGATTGTGGGTAACACAAGAGCCCGGTTGCTATTTCTACTCTGGGTCTACAGATGATGAATATCACATTTGTTTATCCAGGAACAACTGATGAAGCATGCAGCCGTTTTTGCCGGAAATTATCTGTTGACATTTCACTTGTCATAGCAGCAGTGTGTGTGTGTGTGTGTGTGTGTGTGTGTGTGTGTGTGTGTGTGTGTGTGTGTGTGTGTGTGTGTGTGT
>JBBPCS010005150.1:0-10733 GCA_037974645.1 Hollardia meadi | reverse complement strand
GCCTCCCTACTTGCCCGCTCGCCTCTCATTGAAAATGAATTACGAGCCGCGTCAATCGCCCCCCGTCTGAAAAGCCCGTAACGTGAAATGCTCCCACACTTTTGACCTCCGCCGCGATGCAGTTGCTTGACTTGGCTCGGCCATCATCGAAATGGTTTAGCGCTCTTATTAAAATTAAGTAACGTAGTCAGTGCGAGCAACAACGTAATTAATGACGTAAGCAACGAATCGACTAATAAATTCGTTGGCAACTATTTTCATCATCGATTTTAATCGATTAAATCGATTAGTTGTTGCAGCCCTAGAGGACACAAACAGTAAAACAGCCAGTACAATCGGTGATGCACAGAGTTACACAGCCCACATGAACGCACCATCACATTCTGCTCCAAATACAGATTCATACTCACCTTTGTCTGTGCTTTAGCTCGTTATCCGGAGTCTCTTCAGTGTTGCATCAGTTGCTGGCTGCTCTACAACGTGCTTTTGTTGCATTTTGGCCAAATTCATCAAATGTTTTATTTGGAGCCACTTCGCAACAATGTTCTGTTCTCTTGAAGGGGTTTTGAAAAGAGGAAGAATGGAGTTTACTTGTCATTATTCTGCCAGGCTCGGGGAAGGAGGCGTTATTTTGATGTTGTTTCTCCAAGACCAAAACACAGCTCACAACCACGACCTCACTCCCTCTATGTGGACTATGTGGATATTATAGCTGCATATTAGCCTTCAAGACTTCACATCACACAGGGACAAACAGCAGAGGTGACCAGAGTCGTCCTCTCTGCACTTTAACACACACAGTCAGAGTATTATCATAAGCATTAGTATTGGTGTCTCCCTGAGTGTCTGTGGTTCAGTTAACACATAAAACCAGTGTGACTGAAGTGTGCAGGGACAGAGCTCTGTCTCCCCCTGCAGGTCAACATCCTGCAGTGCAGCTTAGACCGTTTGTACTGCAGCAGAGCAGTAAGCTGTTATACAAGGGGTCATAAAGCAGTAACATCAGAAGACTATTCAGTTATATTAGATTACTGGATGGATGATAGATTATCTATTCCGTTTATTTTATAGTTTCCTTCTTGTTTTCTTTCTTTTACTTAATTTTAATTTAATGTTAATTCAGTTTAATTTAATGTCAAGTAATGGGAAACCCTTCATCCGTCACCCAAATGCACCCCACCTCTGAGAACAGAGCTCACTTTACTGGCACCCTGTGTCCTGTTTGTGTTCTGCGTTTTTACATGTAGCTGCTGGTTAAGGAGTAAATCCTGAAAATCCCCCCAAAAAAGACTACAAAACGTGCTCATACACTGTAAGCCAGGTGTGTGCACATTTGGATAGGAACTAGTTCAGACAAAGATCAGCAACACTCACCATTAGCCATTCATGCGTCCTTTTAATAAAAAATCCCTTTGAATAAAAATCCCTTTTGATAAAGGGAGGATGTGACTGTCCTGCTTCAGATGAACTGGAATCAGATGTTCTGGCAGAAATCTTTCACATCTGTCATGGGGAAGAAAATGTCCAGAAGCAGCGTTTATAGAAGAATTGAGTGCGCCCATAAAGACATTTTCAAATTCCTAAATCCAACTTGTTTTAAACTGTTTAAAACTGTTGAAAATAAATGCTTCGACTTGACTTTGACCCGTTGCTTCTTGCTGCTGCCCCCTGAAAACAAATCGGTCGTCTTCATGGGATGATGGACAGCTGCTGTCGTGCTCACGATGAGAATACTAACATGCTCATGTTTAGCAGTTACTCTGTTTACCATGTTCACAATCTTAGTGTTGAGTGTTAGCATGCTAACATTTGCTGATTAACACTAAACACAAAGTATGGCTGAGGCTGATGAGAGTAAGTAAGCTCTGGATGAAAAATCAGAGGATTACCAAAGTTAGAATAATTCATCCTGAGGGGAACATGAATGTCTGAACCACATTTGATGGCAATCCAGAATCCATGGCCTGAAGTACCCACAATCCTAAAAAATGGTGAACTTTTTCAATGACGCAATGACAAAGGCTGGAAAAAATCGAATTAAACTTGAAATAAAAGAATTCTCCAATTGAACTGAGGGCATGTGGGGTATATTTAAATTATTTGGAAAAGACTGGACCTAGCAGAAGAATATAGGCTAGTTTAGGTATAAGACCTGTTACCATCCACGCTCAGAAGGTGGCGTTAATGCACCTAAAAGCTGTTTGCCAACCGCCATAAGACATCAGAAGAAAAAGAAGAATGACACACACTCGCTAGCTTGTTCCGTGTTTTCCGAGTCTCACCTAGTCTCTGGAGGACCTGACTTCCAAGGACCCGTCCTAACGAGGAAGGATCCTTGACTTTGAGAAGCACCCAGTAAATGGTCTGTGAATTGAAAAGCTGTAATAGTAATAATAATAATTTATATTGTGCCCACATGTGTATTCTGAAAGAAAGTTGTGTGAATGTCACTGAGAGATTTGGCTAAACTGAAACAAAAATATCATGAATGGAAACGCAGTTTAAAAACAGAAATAACTAAAGAAAAAAAATTAATTAAAATTAAATTTACAGCGGAATTGTCCTTTGACTGCCTGAAACCTCACATCTTATAACACACGTTTGTGCTGTTCGTATAGCCCGTTTACATCACAACATACTTCAGACAGAGTAGTGTCATCACCAGCAGGAGGGGGCTGGGCCTGTCAGCACCTCGACTCCTCGTGGCGGCAACCTCATTTATGACGTTGAGCTTCAAGACCGATCTGCACGGCTCTTCGCTGTAGCACATGCAGTCGAAGTGGCGGTCGAACCAGTTGATGTCATCGTGCGAGAGGCCACCGCTCACAGTCAGCGGGCCCCCGCGGCGCTCCCGCTGGATCCGGTAACGCATGGGGTCGAGGTGGAGGAAGACGTCGTCGTCCCAGCGCTTCCTAACGCAGCGACCTCGGCTCTGACAGAGCGCCTTGCTGCAGAGTCGCGTCGCCGTGGAGACATTCAGGATGTATGGGTTCATGACCTGCTCCAGGTGGCGTCGGGCATCAAAGCAGGAGTCCTACAGCGTTAGAGAATATTAACTCGGTCAGTAAGAAGAAGTTCAACACCTTCCCAGAAAACCTCAGAGTGATGTCACTTTCTACCTCTGTGTCGGTGACATTCATGTCTCCCCAAGAAATTACGCCGGCGGTGCCAAGAGCAGCAGCCTCGCTGATGGTGTTCACCAAATCAAACTGCAAACATTTTTTTAAATGGTAGACAAAAAAGACATACAATCAGAAAAGTGCAGAAAATGGCCTCAGTCATGTCGAGTAATAAATGGCAAACTGCTCATTGAGGTTCAGCACTAAAATAAGCTTGTTAAATCAATGTTTGAAAAGTTTAATATGAAAAAACAGCTAAATTTTTAATGTTTTTTTTAAAATGACCATTAAAAATATACACCATTATCACAATAATGTCCCCATTTCTTGATAACAATTGATCTTAAGGTTCTTAAAGTGGGCAAGACACTGAACCCCTGTTTTGCTCCCCAATCACCATGAATGCACAGGCAAGTGCATTCCTAATTGCCAGCCCCAAGCCTGGATAAATCCAGGCCATCCAGTGTAAAAAGCCTATGCCAACTCCCATATATGGATCATCAGATCTGTACAGATGATACTGTGGTTTAAAAAAAGAATGTTTCAAAGAAGTGTCATAAATTCTTACATTCGTTTCCCAAATTAGTGCATCAGTGCGAGTGTATACCACCAGCCTGGTCTCATCTAATGGCGTATGAATAACACGTCAGTCTCTTATCAAAATGCATGTTTTGCTTTTCTCGAGTTATTTAATGCCATTCACAGTATGCTTTTCTCATTTTTAGGCGAAAACAATGTAAGAGAAAACAATGTAAGGTGACGTAGTATAAAGAGCAAGAAAGTCCGCACCGGGAGGAGGTCGGGGTGGTGGATGGGTGAACAGACCCAGGAAACCAGGGTTCACGTCCCGTGTGAAACTCAAAGTTAACACTGACCGGTTGTAATTTGTCCGTAAGTTAAGTTACCTAATGTTTTGAACCCACATAAGTAACGTAAGTTACTTGACGTATGTAACATAACTAAACTGATTTTTAACCCAAACCATGATGTTTGTTTCCCTAAATCAACAGAGGTGACATGACGAAGGTCACATGACTGTCGTTTCCTCTGTCCGAACTCATAAAATGCGGACGGTGTCAAATGACACGCAAAAAGCTTAAAATGCGTGAAATGTCCTTCAAAGTGGCGCTCTATTTATTCACCTTCCCATGAGATCACGTTGATACCACGGCCAATCAATTACTCTATTGCAATTATCAGTTAAACTCATGGTTAGGTTAGATTCACCAGTTAACTAAAGCACCTACACTGTTGCCATGGTTACCAGTCTTTTAATAGAACTCAAGCTGTAAATTAGGACCGCATATACTTGCCAGCCAATCAAAGATGAGTATTAAACATACATTGTGTCTAGAGGTGAGGAAGAGGTGTGTCTTTTTGAGTGATCACAGGTGTATCTGACCTCTGACATGTAGTTGTCAGTGCTGTCCTTGTACACTGGGCGGATATAGGCATAGACGGGGATGGAGTAGGAACTATTGGGGAGTGTCGACACCCTCATGGCCTCCTGGATGCGATGCCGGACGAACAGCCGGGCCTGCTGGGAATCTCTGAGCACCAGCTCCAGGTAGATGGATGGAAAGAGTGCTGTGGACTCCCTCCAGAGCCAAAGCAGTTCCTCATTCCTGTCCTTCTCAATGGCAGGACACTCTCCGGTGAAGCCCGCTAAGTCCTGGTTGTAGTCGTAGTTGTAGCAGTCGGGGTACAGGTAGTAACCCCATAGTCTGTTGGGCCTCAGCCTTTTCCCGATGCGGATAGATCGGAGAAAGTACCTTTTGGCTGCACGTTCAAACACGATCTTTGCTCGGTCCTCTGCCTCATCGTCGGACAACGACGCATTCTTCTTCTGGACTATTTCAATGGAAAATTGTCGATAGATGTCTTTGCTGCCCCAGTTTCGGACCCACTGCGGCCTCCACTCCTCAAAGTCGAGCACTGCAAGGCCTGGCTGGTCGATAGGGATGTAGTACTCTATGTCATCCTCTGCCTGCTCGTGGTGCTCCTGCATGTCTATCAGCTGTGGCAGACCCTCGTCGTACATCTCGCCAGTGTCTTCGTCTACGTAGGGGAAGATGCCAAAACGGTCGGTGTAGAATATGGAGATGCTCTGGTTGGTTGCCGTCTTTAGCGTGCTACTGACAAAGTGGAAGTAGGAGAGGTCCAGTGGCATGCCGAAGCGGATGTCGCAGAGCTCGGTGGGGGCGTTCCACATAAACAAGAAGGGGTCACTTGGACGGATGGGAAGGTCTGTCCTCGGTAAGGCCTGAATGGAGGACAGCAGGGCCAACATTGTGATGCAGATGGAGAAGAAATGCTTGCCATTGAGAAATTTCACTTGGTTCATTTTGAAACGTTAATCTGAGGAAATGGAAACATACATGAGAAAAATTAGGATGTCAGAATGAATCCTGCAGCTCTCAGTCGCTAGTTTCAAGTCGTTTTTAACTCGGCTTGATGTTCAATTTGTAAACTATGGTCCCGTTTAGAGTAAAACACAGCATAAAGTATGCTTTAGGGCATGGCTACCATGTAATTGACAAGTCCCTATCTTGGCATGCCCTCGAGTTCTCAGTCAGATCCAATCAGGATATCCTCCCCAGCTCCACCCTCTCATAAATGGTCACACCTGGCTCCAAAATACCAAGATAGCGATGGCGGCCATGTTAAACTTGTGGCTTCAAAACCGTAGTCCTCAAGCTGAAAGGTGACATCGTAGTGGTTCTGTCCACTACTCATTATGCAGTTTATGGTCTCACTCCACTTTTATTCTACACACTTTTTTATTTAACCTTTACTTTCCCAGGAATATTCCCATTGAGGTTCAAAATCTCTTTTACAAGAGAGTCCTGGCCAAGACAGCAACACAAAACATTTCACATAAAAGAACAAGCAATAGACTTAAAGCAAACAGCAAATCAAACAACACATTTACCAGTGTTCAGTGGCAGGACATGTTCATCAAGTGGTCAAATAGTCCTTGATTCTAGTTTTATAATCTTCCATGCTTATCAGATAATGTAGTTTAAGGCGATTCTGTAGCTCACACCATGATGACTTTCACCAAAAACAGTTTGAGTTCAAGAAATTACATTCATAATTTGTCCATGTTATCAAAAGTTTCAGCTACTGATAGTTTTGGGAGTATTAAACACACTTTTGACATTTGACATAATACCTGGTTACATCAGTGTTTTAGCACACTCATTGTGATTATGTTTGCAGCTGATTTTAGCATTTAGCTTAAAGGTTTAATGTGTAAGATAGTTGATTGTTTCATCTTATTCCCATTGTCAAATGCCAACGGTTTGGGATTGTATGTCGGGGCGGCCACCAATCCAAAGTGCCAGGATTTGACGACCCGGGAATGAGACTCAACATCTTACACATTGTACCACCGTGTCGAAGTACACACTCACAGAACTGCTACCATCACCGTAGACCCTTAGACCGCCAGCATTAGGGAAAAACCTGTATGCTAAATGGTTAAGAGTAGGAATCTTCTCAGACATGCAGGACTGTAGTATTAGCTATCAGGCTAACTAAGGATGTAAAGAGGATGTTACCTCACACCTGTTATACAGCTTACCTGGTTCAACAACAAGAAAAGGAGCAATAAGCTGCTGAAGTCCTTGTTCAAAGTCTTAGCAAAGAAACAGCAGGCTGAAATGTATTTTTACAAACAGAAATTTAAATGTTGCATCTCCACATCACAACACATAGAATTTGTTATTGTTTTTGTAAAAACGACTTCAGATCTTCCCATTTTTGCCAGGGAAAATCCAACCTGAAGTAATTCTTAAGGACGTTTCTGGGAGATATTGGAAATTCTTTGAGTGTCTGAAGATATTCACATCATACAAGGTTTCTGAAGTCTTCTGAGACAGAGTTCTGAAGAAACGAAAGACTGAAGGTTTTTAAATATTTAATCAACTGTGGATTAATAGTAGCAAAGAAACTCCTGCTAAAAAAACTATGGCTCATTTGGTTAATGTACTTTGAAATACAGAAGGTCACCATATATCTAAAACATATCTTAAACGGTAGATTAAATTGCATGAGAGCCTGTAAAGGCCCAAACGGTGCTCTTTTTTACCGTATAAATGTCATATATTGAAAATAAATGGTTTCAAAATAAAACATGGGTTCAAGTTTATTTCCCACAGAATATGAAGCGCTGACAGGAAGTGGACCCTGCTGTTACCTAGCAATAAACCAAAAATGAAAGGTCTAATTGAAGAGATTGACTCCATGAAAAATCCTTCATTTGTGTGTTTGCACTGTTGTGAGATTGGTCCAATGTTTTCCAGCCCAATAATTGCTCAAAATCCACCCTAATCTGAGGGAACGTTAGCTAGCTGTGGCAGACGTTAGCTAGCTGTGGCAGACGTTAGCTAGCTGTGGCAGACGTTAGCTAGTAGTGGTAGACGTTGGCTAGTAGCGGCAGGTGTCACTAGAACACAGGCAGAACTTTGAGTAAATAAAATTTTTAAGTTTAGCTGTTAATGATGATTAGGATTACATTTGCTAATGATTATTTCAGACGATGGTGCGTCATCATCTGATGTAGCATAACTTTTATTTTTCAATTCAAAGGTCTATATTGTCATGAATGTTTGAAGAACAGTATTGCCAAAACATCAACGTACAATTTGTCCAAATATTTGGACAGTACACAATAACACCAATTTGAGCATGAAAAAAGCTACGACAGGCAACCACACACCGATGTGTGTGTGAATGTGTGAAGTCATTAGCAAATGTAATCATAATCATTACATAACAAATTAATGGTTTTACTGAAATTCTGGTGTTGTATGTCCGAGTGGTGTTGCCGTACCTTGCTCTCCAATATGGCGGATGCGCTCGCACATGCAAGACTCACAACGTGCAGCGACTTAAATTGGGTAGTGATAGCATAGCGTTAGCTAGTAGTGGCAGACGTTAGCTAGCTGTGGCAGACGTTAGCTAGTAGTGGTAGACGTTAGCGAGTAGTCACACAACACGTGTGTCTGGCAATTGACAAATGTAACTGGTCATTGAAATCATGCATTTTAATTTGACTTAGATTTTTTATTTATGTGAATTCTTGACATTTAGATATAAAAACAACTCTGTAAATTTCTAATAATAATAATGCTAATGATAATAATCATATTAATTCATAAACAATGACACTCTGCTAATTATTTATTTTTTTTGCAGATCAGAGGGACCTTCAGTTCAGTTCAAGTTAAAACATGAAGCTGGAAAGTTTTTCAGATGTCAGAATTGATGCAGCATCACATGACCTGATCTTAGTGAAGATTAATGTGTTTTTAATTACCTGAAAACAAAGAGCTGATTCAGTAATTGAATGAAACCTCAGCAGCTATCAGTCAGTATCTCTGATACAAAATGAACAGACAAAGTTGTTAAAATGTTCAGGTGTCAACAACACTTCACCCTCACTGACTGTGGACATCAAGAGGCTTTGCCTCTACCTGTTAGATTCTGTGTGGCCAAAGGCAGAAAACTCAGCATGAATGAAGTTTAGGGAAAAAAAACTACCTCTGTGACAATGTTGGCAAATTACCACATGAGATTTACAACATCCTTACTTTAAAGTGTTTGTGCACAGTGTGTTTATCAGAGCTTGTTTGCTGTGAATCAGCTTCCTGCTGCTGGAAACATTGAGACTGGACCGTACAATAAATGTGCCAAAAAGCCAAAACTAGGAGCAAAAAAATAAATAAAACGGCTAAAAAGCTCTTTTGAGGTGCCGAGTTGGAGAGAATTCACTGTGGGTGTGACCTTTCATGTTACCCTGAGTCACGTGACCCACTGTTCATACAGACAATATCTGTTACATTTGTCTTGCAGAGAGTTATATGAGAAGATGTGTATATATATATTATCAGAATCAGAAATACTTTATTGATCCCTGGGGGGAAATTGGGTTACGTTATAACTGCTCCACCAAGAATAGAAATACACAGGCATAGAGAATTATAATAATACAAAATATAAATAAGAAAAAAATGTGTATTATACTACAACCTATATATAAAAGTCAGGAAAAAAAGTATAGTAACAGCATATACAACAGTGTAAAGAAGTGTTATTGCACCATGGAATTGTTGTACAGAAATAGACTGAGCCCTGCTCGTGATTGAGTCTGGTGGGTGTATGGGCGGGAACTCGACATTCATTTTATTATTATAATTATTTAAATTCATATTTGCATAGAAGGCCCCAACATCTATGTTGATATTGATGTATCTATGATAGCTTATGTTTTTGGCACTTGTCTGATAATATGAACACTCTGAAAGTGTCAGTTAAAAACAAAAACTTGAGACCAGACACTAGAGATGTTTATTTCTAATTATAGTTAGCTGTCTCGTCTCTGATCGTCATATATCTGGTCTCCGAAAACCTTTTTACAAGCTGATCTGTTCAACTCTGATTGATTGATTGATTACATTGACTTAAAAGACATCGTAAACACAGAGCTCACTGTTCAAAGCATTTACTGAGTTTGTCTGATGTGTAACTACAGCAACTTTGTCTCGAGTCAGCTTGAAGCCTGACAGTTTTATGATTTCTGTAACGTCAAAGTTAATAGATTAAATTACAGTCTTTTCATGCCACAGCTGTAGGTGAACTTGACCCCAGTAATGTTCAGGTTAAACTCTCAGAAAACACCAATAAACCTTTGAACCCTAATGAGGCGTCATTAATTAGCACCAACCTGCTCTAGAGGTCCAACTTCCTGCCGTCCAAACTGTGAACACAGTGAGTCATGAAATCTTTACCTGCTAGTCATAAACACGACCCTCGCTCTCCTCTGGGAGCCTAAATAGCTCCTCTGCAGGAGCTTCGATTACAGGCAGAACACTTGTGGAAACTTGTCAGAGCAGAGTGATTTGCAGGCCTGAGGTGTTCTCTTTTTTATCGGGACATCCTGATGTGCTCCAGACTGAGGATGAGCCCCCTCCCCCCTGCCTGGAGGAAGATATCTGCGGAAGCACCAGGATGAGGACAATATGTGGACAGACTGCTGCTCATATCTAAGGCCTCTGTCGGGACATGCAAAGAATGCAGTGAGAGTTTCAACCTGGTCAACTGTGGTTGGAAATGTACCAGGTTTCATAATCATTGAGAAAAAGAAGAACAAGAAGCTCGGCTGGTTGCATCACAGATTGTCATCAAATTCTGTTGAAATTCAGCTTCACAATATTCACAGATGTTCAGTTGATGTTATTAAAAGGTTGACCTCTACAGACAAAATCAGTAATTCTGAGTCATTCTCTGTAGCTATTTTTCTAATCTAAGCAGACTGGAAAATGCACATTAATCAACAATTCTGTAAATATGCCAGTTTGTTTACCAGCTGGCTTATTTTCAACTGTAGTCCTTAAGCGAGATGTTTTGAAACCTATATCCCCCTTATTCCCAGCCCCCATAATACCTTGCATGAATTATGGGGGCAACTTATGGTGCTTCTTTTCACAGAGCAGGAACCAGCGTTTTCCATGGTAGCGGTACACAAATCCTCTTTCTTAGAAAGTAAAACATGTGTGAACCCCTCTGTTCCACCTCAGAGGAGATATTGTGATCATACCTCTGCCTTCT
>JBBPCS010005149.1:0-10733 GCA_037974645.1 Hollardia meadi | reverse complement strand
TGTTTATCCATCTAGATAGTTTTGGTGTGAGTTGCTCAGTTTTGGAGATATCAGCTGTAGAGATGTCTGCCTTCTCTTGAATATAATAGAACTACATGGCACTTCGCTTGTGGTGCTCAAAGCACCAAAAGATACAAAAACTCAACAGCAATGTGCCTTTCCAGAAATCATGACCTGCTTACTCAAGATAATCCACAGACCTTGTTGTTGTGAGCAGTTTCATGAAACGTGCATCTACTCATGGACGAGAGGCTTGTGCTCGTGTGTAGAGCACCTTCATAAATAGAATACATTGGTCTTAAATAAAGGGTAAATGTATAAGGCACTGTAAATAAGTATTTATTAGCAGCCTTGTCAAATTCAGTGCTTCCTCCTCAGTGGATGCCACTGGCCAAAATGGCTGCCACAGTGAAGGTGTAGTTCATGGGCCCCACGGTGCTCCAACATGGCCACTGGGGATAAATATGTACTGCACACAAACACAAACATTTAGTGAAATACAAAATATTGGCATATGGTGGGCTGTAAACATTATTGAAGTCCACCTTGGCTGTACTGTAATTAGCTTAATTAGCTAGCCTCTCATCCATGAGTAACCAGGTCATGATTTCTGAAAAAAGGCATTACTGTTGCGTTTTTCAATTTTCTTTTTTAATTTTTTGTTTTGTTTTGGGCTTGAAGAAACACAAGAGAAGTGCCATCTTGTTCCATTATATTGGAGAGTAGTCAGACATCTCTACAGCCGATATCTCCAAAACTCGGTAACTCACACGGAAACGGTCTAAATAGTACTACAGGAAAGGGGAAAAGTATGTGTCTTAGACTGGGCTGTACTGACTTTGCATCCAACTCAAGTAATACATCCAAAACTGTAGGCTGTTAACCTACAAATACCCTGACCTGTGTGTGTGTGTGTTATAGATTTCGTGTTTACTAGGTCAGATCGAATTGGAGGGCCGTAGGCCTCCACTGATGCCTACTGGGAAATCCTTGCCATGCTTCCAGCCATACGACCCTGCACCCGGTGCCGGGGGCTTCGTTTCAGGAAGGTTCCTCACAGGAATCAAACCGCAGGTACATGAGGAGAGCTGCGTGCGTGTGTCCCTTACAGACATTTATGAAGATTGTTGTTACTTCATGACACATTTCTGTCTTTGTGTGTAATCACATTGTGTGCAGGAGTTTTTCTTCCACTGTATGGCTGGCAGAGAGGGACTGGTCGACACAGCTGTGAAAACATCTAGATCCGGATACCTGCAGAGGTAACGTAAACCTTACGGCTTAATATTTCGAAAAGGCTGCAGTCATCTTTAAAGTGCGCAGAAGCATTACACTAGCGTTTGGTATGATTTATATTTTCAGTCTCTCTCCGAAGCTCTTAGAAACAGAGAAGGGTCAACTTGTTGACTTTCCTGCACAAATCTACGCAGGCCCAGTTCACAAATATACATCATATATTCTTGCATATGCTTTTCTGTGAAACAATTTCAGTTAAACTAGTTCCTATCAGATCTTGTGCGTTAGGAAAAGAAAGTTAATCGGGAAATGAGGTATTAGCTCTCCTGGTACAAGCAAGAGAAACATTGTCAAACCAAACTCTTATATGAGCAGTGGTGACAGGACACACCACGTTATTCATTCAAATCTCAGACATTTCATTGACAAACTAATAGACTGCCTGTTTTCAGCTGCTACTTTGAATTGTTCTGGGCATTTGTCTACCTGAGATAATCCTGCTCAGCTTCAGGAAGCATTGTTAGTTTTGACTTTAACACATAGACAATTAAAGGATGAGTTTCACCAAAAAGATATTTTGCATCAAATTTCCGATGATTTGGGAGGGAAAGTCTGCTCCCGCATGGCTTTTCCAAAGGAGCAATTGTTTATTCATAACTTAGTAATGCGAAATATATCTGAACTGAATGTGAACCAAGGCAAAACCCCCCCAGATTGAGGAAACTCATCCTCTGATGCACGGTCCTCTTATCTTGTCTCTCTTATCGTGTCTCTGCAGATGTGTCATAAAGCATCTGGAGGGTTTGGTAGTGCAGTACGATCTGACGGTGAGGGACAGCGATGGGTCTGTGGTCCAGTTCCTGTACGGTGAAGACGGGCTGGATATCCCCAAGACTCAGTTCCTGCAGCCGAGACAGTTCCCCTTCATAGAGGAAAACTATGAGGTAAAATACAAACACTGTTATTGTGAACATGTCATAAATAATTACAGGTACATAAATAATGTTGATGGAATTTTGGGCAATACGAAAATGATTTAAATACATTTGTTTTGGGCTCCTTGATAAGTGAAGCACATGTTTTTAAAAGAGTGAATGAAAGGGAGAACATATTGTTACTGGGGCTTCTGATTATCTTAGCTGTGGTTTAGAACAGGTTGAGCTAAACCAGAAGTGGAACAGAGGTTTAAAAAACAGCTGTGCTAAACTGGACCTGAGCTGAACGGCAGCAAAACCAGATTTATGATGCCTCATGAGGTGAGCCCCCCACAGGGGATGCAGAATAATGCTGTACTAAATTAGTTATTAAGAAAGTTGTCCTCAGCTTTCACATTTCTGATTTTACACTTCCGCTGATCATATCTGAGGAAATCATGCAGAAAAACCAGTCTGACACTGTACACACAAAACTGAGACAACCGTGCCGCTCCCTTGTTATTATTAGATGTAGTAATAATAGTTTTAGCTTTGTAGTTTTACTCTGACTTGGGGGATAAACATGCTGTAAGTTTTTGAATTACAGTTTGGTTTCCATAATTTGCGGGCGAGCTCTGTTTTTAGGGGCTGGACAGCAGAGCAGCCAGGCCGTCTGGGCCGTCCTTCTCTTCCTCCTCTTCTTTTTCTTCTTCTTCTTCCACCTCCCCCCCAGGAAATGTGCCTTCCTGTGCATGAAAACTCGTAACAAATTAACCGTACGAGCTATGACTTTGTAACTTCCACCAAATGTAGGCCAAATTGAGCACTTTGACCTGGCAGGATTATGACGTTCATCACTCTGTTTTTCTCAAAAACTGTAAAACTCTTTAAACCTTTCGCAATGTACCCATGGATATACAGACAACTATCATCTGAAGTAGGGCTGTCAACATATCAGATTTTCACTGCTCGATGATCGTGGCCAAAAGAATTGAAAATAATGATTTTATCCTGATATCTATAGAACATTTGTAGGGATGTGGAGAGAGTGTGTAAGCATAACTGTACAAAAGTTACAAAAAGAACAATCACATGAATAGTTAAAAAGAAACCCATATGAACCGATAAACAGATCCAAAAGGCCTAACCTCTGCGCTGATTATTTACACAGTATTATTACATGTGTGTTATTAACACAAGATCAATATTTCATTTATTAATATCACGATTACTGTCAGCATTGGTATATTGCAACACTCCTATTGTGAATAATTTGATAGTGAAGAAAACTGAACGAAAATACTTGATGATTCTCAGGCAAGTTGTGAAGGAGCATCTTTCCTCTATGATTTCTAAATGGATTTATGGACATTTATTTGTGATGGACATTGGAGGTAAGGACAACCTCAGAAAGTGTAGATCACACTAGATAATCTGGAACCTGTGCCTACACAATTACATTGGTATGGCACACATGATGATACATTGTAAAACTGAGACTAGACTAAGATTAGAATTTTTACAAATGATTGAAAATGGCCCGAGTTGTAGACATTAGCCTTTTATTTTGAATTCTATGATCTTAAAACTCGTTAGTGAGATTTTGGGGAGTTTTACATAACACAGAGGAAACCACAGGCCCAGTTTCAACCACAGCTGGAGTGAAAGAGTTCCTGTTCCTGACAGCAGAGGTTTAGACCTGACTTAAACCTTAACCTGCAGCTAAGCTAATGGCAGAGCAATTGCTTTGTCAGGACAAGTCCACAGTAAATAAGTATTTAGAAAGATTGCAGCCTTGTCAAATTCAGTGCTTCCTCTCCAGTGGATGCCACTGGCCAAAATGGCTGCCACAGTGAAGGTGTAGTTCATGGGCCCCACGGTGCTCCAACATGGCCACTGGGGATAAATATGTACTGCACACAAACAATAAGTGGAATGAGCTGAACTAGTGAACTAGCGTAGCATAAAGACTGGAAGCAGAGGGAAACGGCTTGCCTTGCTCTCACTAAAGTTAATGAAATATACCAACCAGCACATCCAAATCTCACTGCTTAACATGATGTATCTTGAAATATTTACAGCAAGCAACTCCTCCTTAAATCTACAAATTGATGTTTATTTCAGTTTGTGTAAGGCTTAAACAAACCAGACAATTAGTCTGCATTAGATGTATTAGCAGGTGTATTTCTGAAATTGGATGGAGCCATGCTAGCTGTTCTCCTTGCTTCAAGTCTTTATGTTGAGCCAAGCTAACAGTATCATGGCTTTAGCTACGTATTTGACACACAGACATGAGATTGAAATTGACAATAGTCGCTGAATTTTCCCTTCTGTTAAAATGCATTGTATCTTCCAACCCTGCCTAAAAAGTTAACCTGAACGGTTAAAAACAAACCAGCCTTGTGTATCATTCCTGTCAGGTCATCAAGAGGTCGCAGGGTCTGGACAAGGTCTTGGCACGTTTGGACCCTCAGGCTGCCAGTCAACACTTTGCAGCCATCCAGCGCTGGAGGCAAAAGAGAGAGTTGGCGTGTCCACGTAAAGGTAGATCAAATTTGGCTGGACAGTAAATTGATCTCACATCTAGAGAGATATCTAGGCTGACTAAAATGTATTTGTTTATCCCAGTTGCCACAACAGTTAATCAAAGTCGCATTCTTTGCTACAAAGCAAAAAGTGTCTGACTGACTTAAAGCAGAGAAACCAGGAGTGATGAACATCCCAGTGAGATCTTAAATACGACCTGAAGCGTAGACTAACTGCTGTATGATGCTGACCTTGTTAGAGCAGCCAACTAACACCCACTGGGCATTTTAATGCAGTTTATACTGCATGTTTAGTAATCTGTGTACTTCAGAATAGGTCTAAAATCACACACTGAACTGTTCAAGATCAGTAGGAGATCATTAATCTGATCTGGAGAATCCTGGAAATGGACAGTGAAGCGTTGTGTGCTGTATTTGTTCATGGCCTGTGTGAATGTCTGTCATGTAATGTTTGTGTTTTAATCTGTGTCAGGAGCCTTTTTGCTGTTTTCCCAGAAGAAATTGGCCAAACTGAAACAGACTGAACAAACAACAGAGCAACATGTATATGGCAGAAATGCTGCTGTAGAGCAGGTAATGACACACGACAGAAACTGTAAAGATGAGTCAGTTTTGGTGTCACCCTCTGTTCCACCAGCCCAAGTGGAGCTCTAACCTAGTCTGACCAAAGTGCCATTTGAACTCCCTCCACAGGTCATACAAAAGTGGCGCTCTCTGGATGAGTCCAGCAGATCAAAATACAGCAGGAAGTCCTCCCGCTGCCCTGAGCCCTCGCTGAGCTTGTTTAGGCCAGACGTCTGCTTTGGATCCGTATCCGAAAACTTTCACAGCATCACAGACAAATACCTACAGGATAGAGACGGTCTGAGGGAAGACGGCCTGGACGCACACAGGTACTGACTGTGAGAGTGCTCAACTTTATGAAGGCAAAACAATCTAACATACCGAAACAACAGTGGACAATACTTTACCTTTGTATTCATAAAACAAATATGGTCCTCAGCAAGGAAATATGGTCTGGCGGCCAGTTGAAACCATAAAGCTGTAATAACCAACAACAAAGGAAGTACTGCTGTAACCAACGCTTCCTACCAAGAATAATAAAAAAGATGCTTCCCTTCTTTTGATTTGACTACATCCTGTTTACAGTGACAGCACTTTAAAATGGACAGTGGAGGCAGAAGATTCACAAACATCACCTTTACATTTTATATTTAAACAACTCAGATTTACAGGAAAGGGTTCCTCACTGTAGTGCATTGCATTGGACTCTGAGGTGTGCTTTGGGGATAAAACAAGGGAACAACAGGATATTACTGCACTTTCATTTTATGGATTCCACTCTCTATGTTATAGGAGATGATGTTCAGAAGTACACATTTTATGTGAAACCATAAATGTAAGTGAATGCAACTTAATAATTATACAAGCTTAATTAATAATGCCATCAAATGCTCAGAGTAAACAGAATGATGACAACATTTTAATCTGAATATGAAATCTGGTCACTTTCAGAAGTTATCATTTACATACTATATATAAGCTTTGTTATTTTGTTTTATCAAATTTTGAGAAGTGAATTCCTTCCTAAAAGATTTTATTACACAGAAACAAATCAAATTAATATCATTACAGTAATTGGTAGTTTATTCTGTACTCCTGGCATAAGGTAATGCAGCAGCAATCAGTCCTGCCTTCGTGTAATGATGGTAGTCAGTTTTTGGTGTTTAAGAGAGTATTAACTTAAAGGCTGTTTGTGGTGCTGTTGCTACTTTCCATTTACATCAAACATCACCTAAAACCAAATGAAATGTTTCATTCCGTTTTGTCTTTATCTAAGTTCAAAGAAGCCTCATGTCTCCCTCCCCATCTCTCTCTGTGTGCTTAGCCTTCGCCAGCTGTTGCACTATAAGTGGCAGCGTTCACTGTGTGATCCAGGTGAAGCAGTGGGTCTGCTGGCAGCTCAGTCCATAGGCGAGCCCTCCACCCAGATGACCCTCAACACCTTCCACTTTGCTGGCAGAGGAGAGATGAACGTCACTTTGGGAATACCTCGGTAACGTCACCGCTATGCCTAACTCATTATTCACATTTTATGTACATATGAACACATTATCCCCGACACACACAGGTCCTTGAACAGCCTTGAACAGAAAATCGAACACACCAGTCTTTCTATTTTATAGACTCTAAATTAAAGGTGCAGTATACATTAGAAACTGTGTAATAAAGTAGGAAATGAAATACTGTGAAATAATAGTAAAGTGCTCCCACATAATGAGGTGCCCTGCTTAACCACAGCAGAGTGTTATGCATGTGAGTGTTGAAGGTGCTGTTCGCTCACCAGACACAGACCACAGTCTTGTTAAAGCGTTAATTTAAGTTAAGTAAGTGAAACCACAAAAAAAGCATACATTCCACTGTTGTGTGGGTGTATTATAGTAATAAGAGTGAATTAAGGTCAAGGAAAACAAAAGAAAGGATGCAGTGTCATGCATGTTCTTCTTCAAATGTGGCCGCTCCTGTGCTGTTAGTATGGAAACATATACCCCTCCAGACTAACCTGCTCCTGGTCAAGCTAGATTTTGAGGTTCAGTTTTACAGTGTTATATTCAGTCTGTCAGACTGAAACACCGCTCTGCCATGATTACTGCTGCACTGTGGACACGGGTCAAGTTTGACCATGAACTGCATTTATTGCCTGGATAAAATTGGATGTATCTGCGCAGTATTTTAGTCAGAAGTGGGATTTTAATACACTCAAATTAAAATAAAGCTAATAAAAAATCCCTAGCTGTAACTTCAGTCAGAAGCAGTTGTTCTCATTTTAAATGTCGCTTAAATAACATTAAAGAAACAGACGCCCTGAAATCTGTTAAAATACAAAGTGCTGCTACAGACTGAGCTTACAGTAGAGATCAGCAGGGTTGAGTTCAGCAAACCAGACTTGACTTAGTCTGTTCACATTAGCTCTGAGTTGGCAGTAAGAAATAGACGGGGGCTGTCTAGAATTTGGTTTCCGTTTTTCATGTTATTACACACAATTTTACATTATGATTTTAAGTTCTTGAAGTTATAGTTATTTAAACTCAGACTTGTTTCATGTTTAACACTTGTTTGACACTTTGGATAACACGGTACAACCAGGGCAGAAAAATATGTCAGACGTTTGTGTCACATCAAACAGAAATGTGAGAAGCAGGAGTTGTCTGTGTGTGTACAGTCTGATGTGTGACAGTTTGGGTTTGACTCTGCAAATCTGTCAGGACTGCTCTAGTTTTAATTTTAATAAATGCCCTACCTGAAACATCCGAACATCAATGCTTCTTACTTTTGTCTCCTTATTCTCTCCTCCTTCATCTTCATCCTCTGTCTCGTAGACTGAGGGAGATCCTGATGGTGGCCAGCTCCAACATTAAAACTCCCATGATGAGCGTTCCGGTGCTCAGCAACAAGAAAGCCTTGAAGAGAGCCAAGACACTCCGAAAGAAACTCACCAGAGTCTGTCTTGCTGAGGTAAGGATCAGCTTCTTGTGCCTTTGACACTTGAAGTATGGGAACTGTTGACTTTTCTATGTCTGAATTTGCCAGTGGGCCATCACTATAAAGGGCCATCTACCGCCATTCCAGAAAAGTTTCAGTAAATGTCTGCTAATGTCGGCTGTGTCTTGGTTATTGGTGTGTATAACTTATTATATAACCTAATATTAGGTTGCAAGTAACAGATAAAAAAACATCATTTTACCTGAGACATACTGTCAAACGGTGTTGATGTTTTGGTGGGTTTGTTTTGTCCTTACTGAAGCCCTCTTTCACAAATGTCTTCAAGAGATGACAAGTCTCGTTACAGAGTGTTAGATTCACCTGATTTCTCGCCTTTGAAGAATTTTTTCTTTTTGTTTGTCTGTGCCACAGGTCATGAATATCCATTTAACCACTGATAAGCTGCTGACACAGCTGGAGCAGAATGTTATGGTTCACCCATGTGGATACTAACATTGTTATTGTTGCACTTGTCATTATAGTTATCGTTCTTGGTGTGGATGTTAATTTCACTACCAGAGAGACTTGATGTTCTGATCAAATAGCTGGGGAAAAAATGTGTGTGTATATCGGCATCAGCAATCTGCTAAAATCCAATATTGTGCATCCCTACTATAAATTTCCTCTTAATTTCCATCTTCTATTGTGTCTTTTAGCTTGACCCATCTTCTCTTATCTTTCATTTTCTTTGAGTGGCTTGTTTTGGTGTCATGTATCATGCCAGTACTTGTTCATGTCTTACCCGTTTTGTGACTTCTTTCATTCCCTCGTTCATTTTGTGTGTGTGTGTGTGTGTGTGAGAGAACAGGTGCTGCAGAGGGTGGATGTGGTAGAGACTTTGCGGATCAAAAATCAAAGGTTGCGGACGTTCAAAGTCACCTTCCACTTCCTGCCTCCTGACCGTTACTGTGATGATAAACTGCTCTCGCCCCAACAGATCCTCCAATACATGGAAACAAGGTGTGTGCTTATCTGTGTGTGTGTGTGTGTGTGCTGTTAGTCCTCCTGTACCAGAATCCATGAAGAAATAACCTGATATTAACCTCATCAACTTTGTTTTACACTTTGGTTTGGTTTGTCAGATTTTTCCGTCTCCTCCTCGAAGCCATTAAGAAGCGCAGCGCTAAGCTGGCTTCCATTGCCGTGGAAACAAGGAAGGCCACCCTCAGAGATAAGGACAATGATGGTGATGGGACAACTGACGCAGCAGGGGTCTGTTTTCAACTGCCTTATCTTCATTTTAGTCATCCCTGTAGAATTTCTTTAGGATTAGTGTTGGCACTCATCTTTGAATGTTTCCTTTCCTTTCCTTGAATACCAAAAAATCTGATGTTTGTCATGTTGACATTCCTCAGTTAGATGATGGGGATGGAGAAGAAGAGCGAGAGATTGTTGATGACCAGGGTAACGAAGGAGACGCTGATGCTTCAGACGCCAAGCGAAAAGAAAAACAGGAAGAAGAGGTATGAGGATGGATGAAATACTTCATGTGTGTGTTTAAGTTGAACCCCTAGATTTTCCTGGATATAGAAAGCTGTGAGGCTGTACTTGATCACAGTGACACTGTGAGCTAAGTGCTAACATGCTCACAATGATTGTTGAACAGATATGTTGAACATTTCCATCTTAGTGTAGCGTATTAGCATGTTAACATTTGCTAATTAACGCTGAACACAAAGTACAGCTGAGGCTGATTGGAATTTCATTGGTTTTGCAAGTATTTAGTTATAAACCAAAAGATTAGGCAAATTAAAACTTGACCTGATCATGGCGCTAAATTAAGCTAAGTGATAACAATTTATCTAGTCAGGGAATATGAATGTGTGCACCAAATATCGTAGCAATACAGCTAATAATTATTGAGACATTTCACCCCAAGCCACAAATGACAGCCTCTGGTTGTCTAGAGGAATTCTCAGGGTATCACCAAATTTATTGGAACTCATTGTCTGGAAAAAATGAATGTCAATACAAAAATAGTGTATCAATCCATTCATTGGATATTGAGATATTTATATAAGTCAGTAGAATTCATCGTCTGTGCACCATGAAGCAGAGCCATGTGACAAAAAAAGCATAATTAACAGAAAACGTCAGAATTTTTTTTTAAATGATTTAAAAACATAATTAAAATACAATGTTTCCTTTATTTGTCTCTAATTCATAACAAAACATGATCGCTACTAACTACAAAACTGTTTGGGATTTTTTTGCCATTTGCCAAAGCAAATTATTGTATTTTTTTAAATATATTTGTATTTAATTGTATCAATCAAATACGTCAGTTCGGTAAGCAAAAATTACCTGATTTCTTCAAGATTTTGTGAAACTACTGTTATATAAATATCGGCAACATCATGTAGGAGGAAGCAGCGCTAGAAATGGGTAATGTTAGAAAACGTGACATTTAGGTGTCTCCAGGGGCGTAGGTTTGGCTTGAAAGTTGGTAGGGACACATGGGTGGGGTGAAATGTGCTAAGGTGTGCCAATGTGC
>JBBPCS010005148.1:0-10733 GCA_037974645.1 Hollardia meadi | reverse complement strand
CGTTAGCGCCTCTGCTAACAGCGAAGAGCCTGTTGATATAGCAACGCCTGTTGCTACCGATACTGCAGCCAACTGCTTCAAGATGAATGGCCACAAAAGAATGTATTACCGCCCGATACTCATGCCAACAGGTGAATAAGGGGAGTACTGGCACTTATTTTTTTCCACTTAAAGCACTGCCCATAAATATTCTGACTGAGTGCTTTTACTGTTTGTACATTTAGAACATTTTGATGCTAATAGTTTTTTTTTTTTTTACTAGAGTACAATTTTGAATAGAGGACTTTTATTTGTATCAAAGTAAATATTTCTACACCTGTGATGTGTTGTCATGGTAGTAGCTGGTAGGTGGAGCTCATTTTGAACTATATAGGACTGGAACTAATGATTATTTTCATTATGGGCTAATCTGCTGATTACTCACTCTATTAATCAGTTGATTGTTTGGTAAAAATTCGAAAAATATTGAGAAACACCGTCACAATTACCCAGACTCCAGAGTGACACATTTACAAGGCTTGTTTTGTCCAACCAATAGTCCAAACCTCAAAATTGTTCAGCTGCAATCTGGAAACCAAGAAATCTTTTTTTGTAAGAAAAATTACTTAAATAATAGTTTGCAATTCATTTTCTGTCAATCAACTAATTGATTACCAACTAATTGTTTCAGTACTTATACTTATATTGGGTATAGTTTCATTTATAATAATCCATTATGTTTTAGCTCTTATGTTTGTATATATGTGTACTGTGTGTACCTATATGTATGTTTTTTATGTAAAAATCTCAATTTGTAAAGTTCTAGAAAATAAAGCTGTCAGATTTAGCAAAAAGAGAGAAGAAAAGTACAAGCACCTTCAATTTGTACTTAAGTACAGTACTTGAGTAAATGTATTTAGTTCCATTCCATCACTGAAAATCAGTGTAATTTTAAACACAATTGGGGGTAACTAGTTACAGCATACAGTATATTCCATTATCAGAATCAAGTATGCCAGCATATAAAGAATGTGTCTTGCTATTTGCTCCACAAATAAATAAATAAATACATACAAAAATAAATTATACAATATAAGAAATAAGAATAAAAAATTCAGTATAATAATTTATCAGCTGATCAGATGTGGTGGTTTATGCATTTCTTTTATGACTGTCCTTTATTTGTTTTCTTTCAGTTCTTCCTCAAGAACTTTGCATGTTACTTTGTGCTGCTCCATCGATGAACATGCAGGTAAGGGTTTATTTATCACTGAATTACGTTCGTTAGTTTATTAGTAGACTATTTTACCTGGAATGGAAAAAATAAGCAACACATATTGGCAAACTTCACTTTTTATGTTAACAGAAGCAAACTTTTAGCAGCACCAGAAAACATTTAGATTTAGTTGTTGGTCTTTGATTTATTTATTTATCAGCTTTGAATGCTGATAAATACAGCGGCTATATATTGGTCATGTTTCCATAGCTTTTATTATATGCCACCTTCAATGTTTCTCAATGTCTGATTGCCCAAAGGTTGCTCTTATTTTTTAATAGGCCTACATGTCAGATCGTAAAAGCATGTGCTTCGAGTTTTGGTCAGGAGCTACTTTTTGTCCTAAATATGGATTTTTAAAAAACTATAGTAAGAATATACAGCCATTGCAGCTCTGTGAAGCACGTAGACAAAGTGGTGCTTGGTGCTAAATGCTGCTGTTCCTGCTAACACGCTCTCAATGCCAGTGCTAACATGCTGTGTCTAACAGGTGTAGCGTCACCACGTTCTCTATCTTAGAGTGTTAGCATGCTAACATTTGCTAAATAGCACTAATCACAAAGTGCAGCTGAGGCTGATTGGGATGTTATTAATTTTGCAGGCATTTGGTCATTCAAATCAAATTAAGATTTTGACATGATGATGGTCCTAAATGAAAAGTCTGGATCACCACAGTTGTTACAATTCATCATGTGGAGGACTTTTCGGCTGTCTATCTAACAGTTGTCGAGACATTTCAACCCCCCCCCCCCCAAAAAGAAACAACCAAAAAAAACAGACTGCCATAAACCCTCACTGCTAGCGTAACTAAAAGGAAATGAAAGCATAAATGGGGGCTTTGGCCTTTGGGGTTTATAGGATAATCTGGACTTGCACTTAAAACTAAGGTCAGTCAATAACTCACTGTTCTGGGTCTTAAGCAAAAAAGCTATAAGGCCTGAGTGTTTTATATCCTCAATTGTGAAGATGTTCTGTAATTTGGATACCTCACTTGCAGAAAATACCTCTCCCATTTATCAGTGGATATCCTAGTATCCCCTCTGCCCCATTTCTTGATTCTTTCATTTCCCCAGCCAATTAGACGGTGAGTCCCTGAGCTCGAGTACGATTTTTTATTTTTTTTATTTTACTGCCGAGGGAATGATCTCACAGACATTCCTGAGAATTTGTCTTTGAGACATCTGTAGGCCTGTGGGCCTCTGTCTGAACAGTCTGAGTCAGACACTAACCTATCCCAGTTACTGTGGAAAAACAGTGGCACTGATGTCAAACCAGTCAGGTCTCAACACCAGGTGTCATTCACTGCATCATGACAGTGTTTTCCAAGTCTTGTATAAACATTGCAAAATTAGCTGCTGCAACGCAACGTTGAGAAAGAATTGATGCACATGGTGATGATGTCTAACCTTCTTCCAGGACTTTGGATTCAGGCAAACGGATATTATAATCAATCACATGCAGACACTGTTAACTTCTAACTGTTTTAATATTAGAGGAAAATAAGTACTTTAGCGCTGTCCTTTGTCTCCATTATCCCATCATGCTTCACTTCTGTGCATTAAACTTTATGTACTGGTCCCATTGACCCAGCAAATGTCGAGGAGCAACATTTCAAAGTAAAAAACAAAAAAACAATCTGTTCTTTCAGTAATTTGAATGGATGTGTAAACAAAGCCAATAATCACGTTTCAGAAGGTGTCGACAAACAGTATTTACAGACGGACTCTTCTTACCCAGGGTACATCAAAGGATGACTAATCGAAGACCAAGAAAGGATGAGAGGGTAGTCTGCGGGGGATTTATTGAGCAGGCTGACATTTGGGATATGTGTCCTCTTCAAAGCCTGTTCCCAATAAATCAGTCAAGTCAAACTACAGAGAGCTCACATCCCTCTGTTCTTTTCTCCCCGGATTGTCATCATTCGACGTACCCTTACCTAAGAAGTCCTTTTAAATTCCTACAAATCTATTTACTCTCTGGTTTTTCCTCTGTGCCATACGTAGCCGAGAAGAACCTGAGGGGAAACAGGTAAGCAGTGTTGTAATCATGAGCTGTCTGCCTCCGTCTGGATTATCTCTGCTGTCTGGGAGAATGATGTCATCTAACCTATTGCACAAACATCGACTCCTTCTGCTCTTTCACTTGTGGTAGAGTCTAATAATGATTAATGTCGTCAGACAATAACCAACAATTTCCAATAAATTAATTTTTTTATGTCCTGAGTGAGACATTTGCTGGGAAAAATGTATTTTTAATAGAATACCACACGTTTTTACATTTAAATCTTTCAATACAATGTTGGTAAATGATGTGCACACATTAACAAACAGTGGGAGACTAGAATAAAAACTCTACAAGGCAAAGATCAGAATGAAATTACATTAAGGTTTTTGACAAACATTAAAGTCCAACTTGTAAATATTTTTATATTAACAAATGATGATTAAATGACTGTGTAATGTGAAAAAAGTTACTCCTATTGACAAACCCAATTATCACAAGACTCGGCCGTTTCTCCTATAGCCTCTGTCAGCGCAGTTCAGTCACACTGCTTTCATCAACTCTGTTTCTAGCAGCAACCGGCAGCTGTTTTCAGTGAGAAAGCTCTGATAAACTCACTATGCGCTATAGCTGCGCAGCACCAAGTAACAAGCTGGTGAAGAAAGTGGATCATCAAGCAGCTGAGCCAGATATGTCCCTTCGGAGTTGGCGGAGACCAACGCAGAGCCAACATGAGATTAAATATTGGGCTTAAATGTTGCCCGGTGCTCAGAAGCCTGACTCAAAATGAATTCTAATGTTGCTATGTGTCTGACAGATATGTACAAATCAATAACACTTTTGCCAACACAAGTTAATAATGTCAGTGTTGTGTGCAACTTCTTGTGCTGCCCCAAAGAGGCCAAGAAATCAATTAATGTAAGCTTGAGTTACGTTTGTAAGTAAAAACACACATTTATAGTTGCAATACATCAATCTTATTATCTGCAGGGCTTGGAATCACTACCACAATTTTGAGTAAGGTCCAGAAGTCTACTGCAGGCAGAACTAGAAGCAGCTGTAGCTCCTGATTAGTAATATCTTTGCTGCTGCTTTCCGGCTCACACAACATTTGGTACTTCAAGGTCCCCTGAACTGAAAATGGTTTTGTAATGGCACAGGCTGGAAACAATCGTGCCACTTACAGCGCTTTGCGTGGAGCACCCCATGGGGAAGCAAATACTTTTAAGGGAACCATGAAGCTTAATGTATGTGGTTATAATATTGCTGAGTCAGAAATAAAAAACAGATGATTTCAGAGAATAATACCACCACATGCCCAAAGCTGTCTCATAGGAATGCTGCAGACTTACACAATTATCATGAGAAAGTTGATGTAATTAATATAATAATAATGTAATATGTATAATCTATTTATCTAATACAATACAATACTGAAGCGCATGTGTCCACTTCTTTCAAAATCATTCCAAAATCTGAACTTTAATACCTAAATGTTCCAGTCAAGCTGCTGAACCAAAGTTAGTGTATGAATATGTGAACACACAAAGTTTTTCATTTCACACATCACTCATTTTACTGGTCAAGTACTCACTTCATAATCGCCTCTCACTTTAGTTTTTAGTTTGGCCAGGCTGGTGAGGAAGGAAAAGCCTTAAAAAAAACAAGTTAGTCGTCATTGATCAGCCGCATTTCCTGGCCACACACAGAGACAGTATGACCAGATGCTTACAATGAATATTTAATGTGGTGCTGAAGCATTATTGGAATAACAAACAGATGTGAATAGATCTTAAAGTGCAGTACATTAACATGAGATACAATCTAATATGCATAATGTGTTCACTCATTGTTGAGGCAGTGTGCTAACATGAACATAAGACTTAAGTTGGACTCAAACGCGGGACTCTGACACAGATGAAACAGTTTATAAATGAAGATTTATTGCAGATGTAAAGGTGAACGTTTGGAGAGTTGATACAGGTCAAATGGGGGTAATAGGAGGGCAGAAATGGCCATGTGGTGGCCTGGAAGGCAGACCGGCCTGCACTAGATGAGGCAAGCAGACGGAAATCACAATGAGCAAATGAACCTGCGGCACAGGAAGACCGACGCTCAGGCAGGAGAGGAGAATATTAACTAGACTACAAGTTGATCACAGCGTTAGTACCACACTGGCGAAGACTGAAGCGAAGGCACGAGTATGATGCAGGAGCTTGATTACTGGACGGGTTGCAGGTGTTCAAGCAGATTGGCAACAGGAGTCGGGTGACTGACAGCAAACCAAGAGAGGTAACAAACAGGAAACCATCAAGATACACAAGGATAAAATATTTTTATTATGTCTAATGAGATATTATTATATGCTTTTATGCCGGAATCTACGCGATTGATGCGTTTGCGATTACTTGAAACTGCAAAGCAATGACAGACTCAGAGTGATCTCTCTCAGTGTTTGGCTGGAAGAATAGGAACTGGATCCGCTCATTAACTTTGGATGCCGATTTTCCTGTAGCGCTGCTAAAGATTAACATTCCGGGCACATTCTTGCCATAAAGAGGCGTGAAGAGGTACCGTGCGGCAGGTGGTGTGTGGACACATGTTCTCAGGGAGTTTGCATGTGTCTAAAACATACTATTATGTTGTTTTTGCTATGTGTCACATCTCATCAGAGGCCCAGCATTCCTGTTTGGAGATGTGGCAGACCTACTTACATTATGTATGTATTTAACATCTGCCAGAGTGACTTAATGTACAATGAGTGACACATAGAACAAGCAACAGTTATGAAAGCAAATGCCCCAAAACAACAAATGTTTACGTTCAAGTGACAAAGCCGACCAGCTTCTGTAGGAATTATGACTTAGTTGTTGGAAGGATACATTCTACTAGAAGAGGGCAGTCAGGTTGACAAATGGGTCAAACAGTGAAAACAAACTATTGGTTTCTGGACTACCCACTTTGAATCATAAAGAAGAACTAGAAGCAAAGATGCCGTCTATTAATTCCAATGAGAATTACTCGCCTGGCGCATACGCTGAAAATGTTTTCTTTCTTCCGGGTTTACTTCCTGGTTATGCGGCCCACTGAATATGCACATAGTGTTTCTCTCGCTGGCCCCGCCTGGGAGTTCCCGTAACTACAGTATATAATCTTGATTCAGATACAACTCTATCATTACTAAATGGCCCACACACAGTTATGACACCAAAAAAACAAACACATTAACTGTTCATTCTTTGTCCTAATGTGCTGGATGATTCTGACCTGGGAAACACACACAAATGTTTCCCACATGTGAACATGCTGCAGCTGAGTTCAGCACATTTACTGCTTTGTTTGTGATATACAATATACCGCAGAGTTGAAGGCCACCATCATTAATGCCATCTGGCTGTCTCATATCTGTGACTGCCTATATCCATATTTGGCAAGCCTTCTGATGTTGATACATATATACACATATAATGTAAATATAACACACATATAACATGATTTATTAAACAATCTACTGCAAAAAACGTGAATAAATGAATATTTTGGTGCAATCTTTATCAAACAAATCAAAGGGGAAATATTGGCCTTTGCATTACTGAACATTTAACAATCCAATAATATACAATGAACCAACATTGATGCATTTTACATAGGAATGAATCAGGATATCTGGCTCTGACATTTCAGCCTCTTCCCATAAAATGGATAATCTGGATAATCCATATAGGTTTCATTGTGAATAGATTTTATAGAGATTACTTTCGGTAGAAACACTGTGAGAACCACAAATGCAATTCCGTTCACCTGTATTGGATTGGGTGAATGCAAAGATTCATATCTCAAAGCCTGGACCAATAAACCAAACTACATTGGTTGGCTAGACATCACTAGGGGTATGTATATTTGTGGTGAGTTTTAGTAAACATTTTTAATGCAGTACTTTTACTTCAATATGTGCTGCTTTCACTTGAATACGTCTTCCACTGCTGCACACTAGTGGTGTCATTGTGTGAGATATTTTACAGTAGTTGTGTGTTTGTAATCCTTGGTAGTAAAGGGGTCTTAAGGGATTTAACAAGCGCAATGCTCTGTGATCCATCTGTCTTTTAATTGTGCTAAATGATTGGAAACCTCTTTGCTGGTTATGGGAGTGTTACGAAGCTGGCTTTGTAGCTTTATACCAGGGATTCTTATTTTCTTGTAAAACTGCTAGGTTTGTAACATGGAAAGTGAATTCTATAGGATTTTCCTCAAAATAAGGAAGATGATCAAAAGAAGCAGGGTTTTCTGCTGTGAAAGACTTTGTTTGACTCTGAGGCCTCCCACGAGGAAGCAGAGCTGAAAGATTACACGCATCATAAAACAAAGGGGAAGTCCCGAATAGGCGAGCCCATCGGAGTGCATTTCAGCCATACAATGCAATCATGAACAGTGCTGAAGGAAGTGCGAAGACAAAAAGGGATTCAAATATCATATGAAGTCATTTATTTTATCATATAAGAACAAGCAAAAAAAGCTAAATGAACTAAAGTTATATGAAGACTCGCAAGTCCCTCAAATGTACAGGTATCAGCAGAAACGCATTTCAAATCCTTTGCAATTCGACTTCATGCTGAGCTTTTGGCAACAATGAGCTAATTTTCTTATTGGTAGGTGTAGGGGGTCAGTGGTGGTGTGACATCTGGGTTGACTTGGTTGCAACATATCTGGGTATTTTAAGAAAAAAACTTGATCTTTTCCAAACCCTAACCAAGTGTCTCTAATGCCTAAACCTAACCAGGCCTTAAGCGCAGTATTGTCATATCGACATAAAATTGAAATTTAAAGAATGTAAAGTGTCAACATATCAAATATACAGTTTCAACAAAATCCCTGGTTTGTAGAGACGTAGAATGCCAACATTTCTGCGGGCGATTGGGTTGGTTGGGTTGGTTGAAGTTTCTTCGTCCACAAAACATTTCTAGAGCTTCACAGCAAAACAGCGTTGCACCGTTTTCCTAAACAACTGACGTAAATGGGGACTTGTTTTAAAACATAAAATGGCTCCATACAGCTGGTCTGGCGTAATTCAAGTCTCGGGAAGACTTGAGATCCCAAATTGATTTGAAAAGCATTATTTACTGCTGAAAAGCGTTCATGCGCATCCCCACAGGGAAGATTTTGGCTTATAAAAGGGTGTAAATAACATCTTTTCATATCAATTTGTGATCTCTGGGATCCGGAGACTTGGTTTACACTGGATAATACAGCTCCATACAGCTCATATGGAGCTATTTTATGTTAATCCAATAGGTGTTTTATGTCTTAAAACAAGTCCCCATCTGATTCAGTTGTTTGGTAGAATGCTGCAATGCTGTTTAAGCTCCAGAAATGTTTTAGGGATGATGAAACTTCACCCGTCTTTCCATTGGCATGGGGGTTGATTGGCATGATTCAGTTGTATCTGCATGGGGGCAAGATATAATGACTGAATTTTCATTTTTGGGTGAACTGTTCCTTTAAGGCTGAGAAGATGACCTTATTAAGCCGATTACATATGTAAACACATGTTTTTCTCTGCCTTTCAGCCTGTAGTGTTTACGGACCAGGATTGAGAACATGCAAACTGAAATGATGTTTAGCTGGACTAAATTGTAGGTTGGTCTCCTGTCAGTCTGAAACGGGATTTCATTTCAGTTTCATTTCATATTTGTATTTTTTGTTGAATTCTTTCTTCCCTTTCCTCTTTTCCTGGTATTTCCTCGTGCATTTGAATGAAATAATGTTTAAAGGCAATAATGAGGGAGACCACATAATAGGGTCGCCTACGGCTCTGATCTCTGGTAACCAAGACGATTGGTTCATTTTTTGTTTTGTATGTTTGTTTTTCTATTCCATCTAAATAATTTGGGCCTATACTTTTAGCTTTATTAGTTTCTCCTTTTCTGAACTCCATAGATAGATATCAAAATGTGTTATGTCAAAACTCGGTTACAAAGAGAACTGCTATATTGCTAATTCAGTTGGATTAAAACACATTATAAGTGACCACTGGAAGCAGAAGGGGACAGAACAGAGGTGTAATGATCTATGATCTGTGTGGCAGTGAATATAAGGCAACTTTCTGTCAACTTTCTTTAAAATCAATCATTTTTAATCTGCACTCCGGAACTTCCAATACATTCATTGACGTCAACCAGCAAACATGGTGGTTTGGCAGAGGGGGAGCAGCCGCAGTGACAGAGTTACATACAGTAAACACAGCTTGTGTAATTACTCTCACAGCCAGAAGAGAGATACAAAAGTTCAAAAGAGACTTTTGTTTGTTTTTTGATGTTGTGGTCTCGACCAAAATCACCTGGAAATCATTTGCATGCAAATCATTTTCACATGTTGTAAAATTTTGATTTTATAGCTTAACTTTTGGGAACATTACATAGATTTACATTCATGTCCTGAAGACTTACCTGAACTCCAACTGACCAAAAAAAAAAAAAAAATCAGCTTTTTCCCAATTGGACGAGCCATCCCCAATTAACTTGTCTTTTGTTTGAAAGTAGCCAAAGTCAGAAACACTCACATCCTAATAAATTGGATGTGTGTCCAATTTATTCATAAATTGGATGTGAGAATAAAAGAAAACTGCGCTGGGAAACAAACATTGAAGATGCAATAAAGTTTACAAGATCATGGACCAGATGTGGCACAAGAAGGGCCTGGGTTCGATTCCCGCCCACAACCTTTCTGTGTGGAGTTTGCATGTTCTCCCCGTGTCTAGTCCCAGGTTAGTCCCATTGAGATCAAGGATCTCTTTTACAAGGGAGACCTGGCCAAGATAGCAGCAACACAGTTACAGTAAAAGTATCAGACAACACATAAATTTACAACATTAAAACTTTGCTCATATAAAACACTTGCACACAGACAACCTGGACTCCAGAGTTTTCACTAGAGCTTTAAACTCGTTCAAGGTTACTAGGTTTTGAAGTTGAAGAACAGACTGTAAATTATTCCAAGCATTAGGTGCCAAAAACCTAAAAGCTTTCTTTCCCAATTCAATTCATACTTTGGGAACAACAAATCGCAAAATGTCCATAGAACGAAGATTAGGACCTCCATGTTTCCGAAGATAAGTAAGAAGGAATTTTGCCCAGTATGGTTTTGTAGATAACACCAGTGACTGAGGCGATGAGCACATAAGGACGACCAATTCACTTTAGAATAGAGTACACAATGGTGAGTAAAAGAACCACAGTTAGTAATGAATCTCAGTGCCCCATGATACACGCTATCCAGCATGTGAAGACAATGACCAGATGCATTCATATACAACATATCTCCATAGTCAATAACGGGTAAATTCACTCCGGGTGCTTCCTCCCAAAGACATGCAAGTTAAGTAAATTAGTGACTCTAAATTGCCCGTAGGTGTGAATGTGAGTGTGTATGGCTGTTTGTCTCTACATGTCAGCCCTGTGATGAACTGGCGACCTGTCCAGGG
>JBBPCS010005147.1:0-10734 GCA_037974645.1 Hollardia meadi | reverse complement strand
GGAGTAACAGACTTGCCCCCCCCCCCCCCAAGCTAAAAACCATTCCTGACGTGTCCTGGCATAGACGTTGCAATGAGTGCAAGTGCCCAGATTGTTTTACTTAATGACATCACCAGGTTCACGGTTTTCAAGGCAAAGAGAATAGGAGCCAAATTTTTTATGAGATCCAATGAGACCATGATAAACCCTGAAAATATAGAAACATGCCAGAGAACTCAACACACTTGGAGTTCAGACATTATTTTACTATACTGAGAGCTGGGAAGGCACTTCACTTCAGATCTTTCTGTCTAACTGTTTCAAATAGAAACACATACATGCGTTTATCCTCTCTATAGTTTGAACCTCTGACAAACATGTTAAAACAATACAGAGGTAACCCACATTGATACACAAAGGTATCAACTCTATTATTTGTGATCAAAACAGCTCCGTGACAAATAACTTACAGGGATTTTTGCCCTTTGGGTTGGTGAGGGAAGTCCTTACAGCTGGAAAATATAAGTGTTTGTGGCCCAGAGCCTCATGCTGGACGTTGGCAGCATGTGATGGGGAATGTGTGGTGTCTTGCTTCAGTTCACTGGCTCAAGTCGAAACACCCACCAGACATTTGGAATAGCCAGCAAATGGCCTCTGGATTTGATTACACAGTGACAAAATGTCCAGAATCAAGCAGTATAATATCCCATCGGAGGCCTCTTCTTCGAGCTGTGAGGCCATTCATAGTCTTTTACCTTCCTGAGTCAGGATTTGTAGAAATGTGATTTGTTCGAGGTACTCATGGGGGTGACAGAGGTGCTGATGATTACGTATGTGGTGTGGGTGAGAAAATTACATTTAATTACAAAAATACAGGTACAGGAGCTGGGAGACGCACACAGATGTACAGTTAAACACAGCTGTTTATCAACTTTTAAGGGGAGCACAGGCTGTGTGGAAGCTGTTAACAGCGCAGGTAGGGTGCTCCTGTGCCGGCTTTTTCATTTTGGCTTATTTTTAAGTGCCAAATAAAACACACAAGCCTCCAACCTCCACTGTCCTCGCATTAGACTAAACGGTGTCGCAGCATCCCGATGACGCTATAGACGGTCCTCTATTTTCAGCACTGTTGTGGAGACAGTGGGTTTACAGGCACTGTTTAAATTTAATCAAGCTGAGAGAAGAAACAGATGATTCGTTAGGGAGGCAGACTATAAAGGATATTGAACATAAAACAGAAAAGTCCTGGGAGGAAAGGGACACATGGGAAAATACAGCTGAAATTGTTCCTCCATCCTGTCACGGATTTAAAAAGCAAGGCTCAGAAAAGCATAATGTCAAGCAGAAAATCTAAAAAGAAATGGTGTTGTACGTTTTATTTATATCTATGTACTGCTTCAGGTGATATCTAAGCCAAAATCACATATCTGTCAGTGGTTGGGACACACCTTGTATTTCTTTATATTTTCTGATCTATTTTTGGCATAACCCTCTTTTGGTGGTACAACCGGATGGTTTTGCAATTGCACTCGTGAGTCACTTGGTCCCCTAAACCCTGCTTGAGAACCCACAATTGCACTGTGATTGTAAAAGAATGGGTTTTATTTTTATCCCAAAAGCTTTGATCACTCCGCAGAAAGTTTAATTACTAGTCCAGATCAATGGAAAGGGCAGCACTCTCTTTCCCTCAGTCGGCTCGTCTTCGTGAGAATGTATCTTTACGTCACCCCTGGCTCACTTCTGTCTACGTTGGTCCTACTTATGAGGCCACAGGGCATCCATTGGCCCAGGGTGTGGTCCAGGGTTTGCTGGGAGGGGGCAAGGGAAGGGGATTTCATCAACACCACATTTGATGCAAGTCCAAAGAATTTTAACAAGCACAGCAAGTGCATTTTTAATGATAGCTGAGTCTGGCCACAAAAGGGGAAAGGTTTGACATGGATTTATTCACTTTGATCATGGGCGGTCTTTCATCTATTGTCTCAGGCTACAAGACTGAGCTTACTGTAAAGCTTTGAGCAGCAAATGACATTAAATGCACAGGTGAAGATTTTTGCTATTTTCAAACCTGTGTGAGTTTGTCGTCTAAATTTGCATTTCTACTGGATAGACTGGGGTTTTAGGGCAGTGTTCCTTCAAAATTACACATAATGAGCTCTTGTGCTAGCCTTTCATTTGAATGTCATCATTAGGCAGCCATGTTAAAACCACAAGGCTTAAAAAAAAAACAAGAAACCTTCCAGAAGTAGGTTAAGGAGAGGAGGATTCAATCTTGCATTAATCCTGTCCTTCCAGTGCCATCTTATCACCTTGAAAAAAAACACACTACTAATTTGCTTTGCCAAATACAGTTCAGAGCAAACGTAATTGTTGCCTGGACTCCATCATTCAATCTTATCGAATTCGGGAAGGGTGACATCTTCATATTGCCCACAAGTCACAGGGAGGAGGCTGGCATGGGTGGTTAGATTTACACTACAAAGTTCACGGGCTTTGTAGTGTAGTTATTTACGACATGCCTAATTTTGATTCGTAAAAGATGCTGTGCATAAAAAAACCTTGTTTAAGCAGGTTCTAAGGATCTCATTTGTAGCTTACGCATCTATAAATCTCAAATCAAAAAACCATTGCGTGCTGTCTCACGTGATGGTTTGTTGTGTTGTTTTCTTCAGTACCAAAACTATTCCTCATTACAGTCTGTTGCTTATAAAATGTAATCTACAAATCATACTCGCTAACCCAAAGAAGTTGTGTATGAGCGTCACTTCAAGGAGACACTCTCTCTAGTCTTTGAGTTGTTCTTAAGTATGCTAGTGTAAAAGTAAATAACCATCCCCCGTTTTATATGTGCTCTCTTTCCCCTACCTGTATGTGGTGTTTTCCTAAGCTGTGTTTGCACAGATGTTGCTTTAGCCATTTGTTTGTCAAAGTGGGTTTAAAGCACAGATACCAGAAATTCCAGATACAGTATGCTCATAGAAGTAAGTTTAGTTCTCAGTGTCTGTTGGGCTCCAACAGTAGTCAGAGGAGTGTATTTTTTCTTTTACACAAACAGAATTTAAACAGTTTTTATCAGGACTGTGCTTTCACTGATTTGTAATTGTAACCATAACAGGACATACTGAACACAAAACAATCCCTTTCAGTCTTCACAATGTAAGATTCATTTTAAGGTCTTTCACCAATATCCAAAACGTGGGCAGTACTTTAACCCAGAAGTTCCATGAAACAAATAATAGAAGCACCTCAGCGAGCAGCTCTTGAATGTGTCAGGAGTGTAAAAACATTATAACACATGGCATGGCTGCCCCGACTGACATGTCCGCTTCAATCGACGGGGCAAAGCATCTCCTCACTTCCAGACTTCCAATTCACTTGCACAGCTAATTGTGTCATTTCTAAAGACACATAACCGAAAAAGAAATATCACACATTTTTTGGGCTGTAAAGCTGTAATATGTGTTTAATTATAAGGGTGGTCAATAAAATGGGATGTTGCACAAAACAGAGCCCCACATATTCTCGCTGGAGAAAACATGTGGTGTTTTTTCCTATTCCAGGAAATCTCAGCCAGCAAATCTCAGCTGCAATGACATCAGTAACATCACTTATGTGCGTTTAATACAGTTTCTCAGTGACATCTTGCAGCACAATTAGCACAATTCCAAAAGTTAATATGTTGTTACAGAATACCCTTAGAGAGGTGATCTCTAAGGAAGTCTCTCATTTCTAAGGAAAAGGAAGAAAACACTGCAGAGAAAGAGAAAGCTCCCAGGGATGTTAATTGGAATGTGGGGTCACAGGGAGTTTAAAGGTGAGAGTTTTAACACTTTATGGTACCAACTGAGCACTAAAATTACAGCACCCATATAAATGGTGGTCAAGATACAGAAGAAACAGGGGAAAATGTAGCGAAAAGATAGCTTTATGTGTTACAGTTCATGTATATCGTTGCAAGTAAGGGGGCACAATACTCCCGACTTTACTTTTGGCCATGTCTGTTATCTAACTCCAAAAAAAATTGCAGCAGGGAACAAGTGATTAGTTATAATCTGTTATAAACTGGTGATCACATACAGTGAATGATTAAACAGAGTCTTCGCCCATGCTGGCTCAGCGAGCCTATACTCAACACAACAGGGCTTTGAGCTAAATGCTACTGTCAACATGCTAACACACACAACAAAAATGCTAATATGCTGATGTTGAGCAAATATACTGTTGACCACGTTCACACTAACATCTGCTAATTCCACCAAACTAACACAATTAACTAGCCGATAACACTGCTGCTTCATACATTCCAGATAATCATCCCAAGCAATGCGTAAAATCTCTCATTATCCCAAAATGTGGTATTTGACTCAAGGAAATTCAGTTTGCCAGGAAGTCTGAGAGAGTGCAGTGTATTAATGTAAAATTTAAGCTGCCATGGGCTCAAATGTTTGGATTTTAGGAATAATCCCTCAACCCAGTAGTGTATTGACAGTATCAATGATAAAATAACTGTTTTTTTTCGTTTTTTAAAAATCTTTTTAATCTAAAAGGTGCTACTGTTCTTGAGACATAACAGTCTGCGAAAAAAAAAAAATACTGCATAAGCTTTTCCAAACTGCACCAAAACTGTAGTGAAAAGGGGCTCTTTTGCATTGATGTGCGATTAACAAAAGCTTAAGAAGGCCGTTTTAAATGAGAGTCCTTTAGGTTAACAGGTGCAGGTTAGCTTAATTTGAAAGGGAGAAAGTGAAATGCTGTAATTTCCCCTTTCATGTTATCAAGGACATCTATGTTTGACATAATCTGCATTTTCAATTACTCTGCAAGACAGATTTTTTTTTCAGCAAAACCATTTACGTTTCACATTTAGTTCCACAAAAAGGCTTGAAAAGGTGAAGATGGCAGTTATAGTACAAGTCCACTAATTAAAAAGCAAGGCTCAGTGGTTTTACATGACCATTTACAAGGTCTGACTATTCTAACACTCAGAGTAAACTGTATTGAAAGGACCCTGATTGTGAGGATTTTTTTGAGGATCAATGGTTTTTAATTAGTGCCAAATGGATTTTGTGATTCAAGAGACAAAATCAACTGCACACATCACAATATAATTTTTATTAAAGTGTTTCCATTGAGTATTTGCACAATTTAAGCTTAGCTCACAGAGATTGTTTGCATTTATCACATGACTTAAATCGTTTAGTAGTTCACAGTATTAGTGCAAAAGTAGAAGAATAAGTACTTTAACTGTTATTTTAAACATAAAACTTACTGGGAATAGCAAAATTCCCTTTGTGTCACATTGTAATTTTAATTTTTGGCTTTTAAACACAATCGAAGAGCCTTCAGAGGACATAGCACCAGCATCTAATACTATTAATGCATTCAGCCAAACAAGACATGCCAATGATCCGGTTATTCTTAATGGCAAGACTGGAATTCAAATGTACTTAAATTGACTACTTTCTCAATGACATAAGCCATGAAAACAGAATAGAATGCAAAAACGTACACTTCAGCATTTAATCATGTATTTATGAACAAATTGCTGCTCACCAAGTGTGAGATAAATCCACTTATGGTAACTGTACAGACAAGAGTCACTATATTAAAAGGCAGAATAACACTGTCCACACAGGAAAATTTAGCACTACACTGGAAACATGAGCTCTTCCAATTAGCAGTTAATCATTTTTTTATACAAAAATAAAAGCCTTTTATGCTTAATCTGTTAATAAATGACATAAGATGGATGTTTGTTTCAGTTTTCTCGAATGACAGATGGCATACATGTGGAGAAAAACACTTTTTAATCATGATGCTACAAAAAGCACACGTATAATGTCTTTGCTACAATACTTTACTTAATAGAATCCCTAATCAGACTGATAGCCATACTCATATTCAAAACTTTCAATAAAATATGTTGCACAACAGTATCAATGGCCATTTAATGGAAATGAAGGTTTTATGCATTTTTGATGCTTGTAGAGCTGTAACAACAAGGGTAATGTAACAGCGAGAATTTCAAGGTGATAAACCAGGAAATGTATTCAAAATATGGACAAATAGATGATTTAATGTAGAAAATCTCCTCCAAAATATTATTCTGTCTTTAAATACATAGTATCATTTGCAGGGGTGTAATTCCCAGAGCTAGGAGTATCCAACACTATAATACAGCGGCATGCATCAACCTGAGTTTGTCCAAATATATACAATGTCATCAAACACTAATATTTGAATAGAAGCCTGTGGCATGATGAGTTTGTCCATATGAGCTGTGTGGGGTTATTATTAAATGGAAAGCTAGTTCCCTCTAGTGGACAAGACTGGGACAGTACATTGAGCCACATCCCGTCTGTTCCCAAGTGAGCAACCTCTTCAGGGTTGACAATGCATATTAAATATGGCATTTAAAATATTATTGAGTCCTGTGATAGTTTACACTTATAGAACACAGACACGCAAACACGCACAGGAAGCGGTGGACAAAAGCACACATCGCTCTTTGTTGACAAAAATGTTTAACGGACGAAATGTGAATCAATAAATAAGAGCATTAAATATCTGAACTACAAACTACTACATTACATGAGTCTGTTAGTACTATATAAATTAACATCTCGTCTATTAATGTGACCAAATCAAAAAAGTGCTATTTGGCTGACCCCCTTTGCATATTAACAAAGGATATGTTTCTTTCACAAACTCTCTAACAGCACTTGCCTATAATGATGTTCGCTTCTCATTTACTTGTATATGGGTGTTATCCTTCTATTCAAGTTTTTCTGTTAAGTAACTCTAGGCTTATGGCCCAGATGGGCTCAGCGAATTAAAACACTAATGAAAACCTCCTCTAAAACATTGTCTGAAAACTGCTTTCACAGCCCAGTAACATGTTTTAAAAACCAACCTGAGCAGCTAAGACTAAAACAAACCTTCCATTTTTATTGTTCATGCAAAGTTATAACATGTCGGTACCTTTTTGGTACTTTCTTTAAACTAAAAATTTGAAGGTTGTCCCGTGGAGGTATTTGGAACTGATCATAATGGCTTTGTGGTCTTGTTCTTCCAGGAATGTTGTTTGCCAACATGGATACCCTGTTTGGCTCTTAGTTGGTAGTCTCAAAGAACATGAAATCCTGTGTGGAAACAAAAAGCAGAAGCATTGAATTGACAGAGATCTAATGCCTAATTGCAGTTAAAATATATCTGCCCTTATTAGAGGTGGGTAATTCTACAAGTTTTTTTTAATTTTTTTTTTTTACAATATACTAAAAGAATATGGTACTACAGGCACTTCCCACTTGAAAGAAAGATGGGGAAAGGAACTTAATGTAGATATTACAGATGACCAATGGGATGATGCCTGGAAGAGTGTAAAAGCTACTCAACTAAAGATTTTACACAGAGCCCATATATCCACCTCCCAACGCCAAGTTTAATGCTGACTTCTCTCCCATATGTCTTAAATGCAAAATAGAGAGAGCTAGTCTCACACACTTCCTGTGGTCTTGCTGGAAAATACAGAAGTTTTGGCATATTGTAAGACAGGAAATTGATACAATTTTAGCTGTTAATTTAGAAATTGATCCAAAATGCATCTTACTAGGGATATTGAATGGCTTTATTATTGATAAATATAAAGGGAATCTTTATAAAATGCTAACATTCAGTGCAATAAAGTGCATTCGTCTGAACTGGATAACAGACAACAGTTCCAACAAAAACACAGAGGCATAAGGTCATACTGGAATATGTTTCCCGAGATTATTTTGACATGCATGCTACATTCTAAAGACAGTGTATTTCATAGCACATGGGAGACGTATATGCCTTATATTGGACTGGATATTTCTTCTAGCCTTCTATATAAAGTGTTTTGTGTTGCTTTGGAAAATTTATGATGTGATAACTGTGAAAACATGCTGAGATTTTAGCCTTTAAGCATTTTTAGCAAATGTGACAAGCTGTTTTGCATTCGGTCACTGGGGTTGTTTCAGGTTATATTTTCAACAAAAAGGGGCCTAAGTGGTAAATTAAGTGGTAGGTATGAAATTTCCGACAACCGGTGAGGATAAACACATCATTCCCTGTGAAAGCTGGGTCATATGAGGCTACTGCGTCTGTAACAGCCACATATTGCACATATGCATATTACTTTACTTACAATGAGAAAACATGCACCAATCATGACGGCCTTCATTTTCACATCCAGATCCATGGGGAACTGGATACCAAAGTTGTCCGAATCAGTGAATGCTTCCCGAAGAAGTCCTGTCCACTGCTTACTGATTTTACCAATCTTACTGACTTCATCCATTGTCAAAATCTGCAGAGAGGGTCACAGAGAAGAAAAAAATGCTGACATGTGTTGCATTAGGATAAAGATCAATCGCTAAGCTTCTTTGGTTTAGTTGGACAGAGATCATGGAACAAGGCCTCATCCCATCCAGTTTCATCTTTTTGCCCGCTGCCACAGCAATTTGAGTTTTGTATCCCCAGTAATGACTTCAAAGCAGCCAGGGAAGAAGCAAGATGGTAATATCATGCTTCAGTTACCCGTCCTCTGGGTCTGGTAAAAAGGTTTGTATCACTGACCCAAATCCCCTTCCCACCTCAATTTAATAAAACTAGCTGAGCCGTGGAACAATAGCCACACTGTACCACACAAGAGCATGCCCTTTGCAATGGCTTCATCCAAGCAAGCTCTGATTGGAAACATATTTCCTGCTTCAGAGCGCGAGGAGGATCCTTCACGAGAAAGTGTCCAGAGGACGTGAATGTTAGCATTTCGTGTTATGTTTTCCCCAATTTAATGGATTTCTGTGTTTGGATAAACCCACCTCAAAGTCAACATCTGGAAGGCAGCTCCATCCACAGAAGGGCCCATGGATCTTCAGAACAGGCTCACTGTGTTCGTTTCCAACAAGGAATTTAGGGGAGAACGGGTGCCACTGTTGTACAACGTACCCTACTGTGTTACCGGGGGGAGACTGCACCTCCAGCTATGTGGGAGATTGTGAGAGAACAGAGTGTGATTTGTAGTCATACCCTCACAAGAGATTGTGTTCTAGAGGAACATGTAAAACTAGACAACATCAAGTGTAAACAATAATAGATATGGCGAACAAAAACCATCTCGAACACTGTAATTTCAAACGCGAAGTGAGCATGTCCTAAACTGGTTTCACTCACCTCTTGTAGACAACAAGGGAAGAAGCACGACATGCATTTAAGCGGCCGGGTGACAGTGATGACCTCGTGTCCAAAATTGTCAAGGACGTGGATGGTGAAGGGACGCATGGGACCACAACACTGTCGATTCAGACAGTCGTTCTCCTCGACGGCGTAGAACACGTTCTGACCCATGGCGTTACGGACCTCATACTTGTTGTTGCTTTCGAAACCAACAAGGGCTGCATGGACGCAAAGTGCGCATGAAAATGTCATTGCTAAACAGACCCAGCAAAACATGCCATGTGTACTATAACCACAGTTCTTTTTTTTATTTATGTTTTACAGTGTGCCAACTTTTTGCAATCAGGGGTTGCAAAAAGAACCAGCAGCATAAATTATACATTTTCTCAGAATTCAATGCATGTTTGCATACTTTACCTTCAACAAGCTCAACTTTCTGTTTGATGAGTAGCTGATCCACCTAAAAGCAAACAGATAACCACATACACTGGATTCAAATGTATGCATTTTCGTCTTTCAAATGCAGCAGTTCAGTGGAGTAGGTGTAGTTGGAGGGAAGGGGTTTAAAAAAAAAAAGTTTGCATCTGGCCTGTAAAAGATGGTGTGGGCAACTGAGCTGTTAAAAAAGGGTATAAAAATATACAGTGAAGTCACTTCTTTTTTCAGTGGACCAGTATAATGCGGCCATTGTTATGCACTTCCCAAGCACAGATGATGTGTCAATACTCCAACGGGGAAATTGTGCACTTAGTGCAGATTTGGGGCTTTCGATCTGCAGAGCAGAGGGCAGCATTAACTGATCAGCATCTCCCCGCCAAATAGACCATTTTCTACGAGACTATTTTTCTTGTCACCATAGCAAAAGCGCAGGTGTTATTGATAACATCAACGATAGCTCTGTTCTACTGAAGTGCACAATAGCAGGACCATGAAACTGAAGCAGGATGGTGGAATTCCGCAATGGTTAATTTTTATTACTTACTTACATCCATACGTTTGCCACTGAGAAATGTCAAAACATCTCTTGTGGAAAAAGCTTATATGTTGTAAATAAGTGTTTCAAAGAAAGTTAAAGATCCCCTCCACACATGTGTTAAGACGTGTACAAATAGTCTGCTTGCAACAGTAATGTGTGCAAAAAAGTATAATTTTCGCATTTAAAACCCTTAAAACGACACCTACTCCTTCTACCTCATTAAAATTCCAGAATCCCATGCAAACATGCAAATTTTGTTCATTTGTAAAGTTTTCCCGCTGAGACAAGTGTTTCCTCCTTCACTGTAAAGTCCATTCTCAGTGTATGTGCATTAGCGTTGGGCACCTCTGGTGTGAGGCCGATACGATACGTATCTCGATACACCGTCAACGATCCGATGCATTAAAAATACATATGCAGCAACTACTACAGATGCGATACGATACGATTCACACCCCAATCACGATGCAATGCGATTCAACGCAATGTGATTCAACACAGTTTATTAATCAACTAAAATTAAGACCTTTCACAAACTGGCCTTTTTTCACAAATTCTGTAAAAGTGTTCTCTGTCTG
>JBBPCS010005146.1:0-10735 GCA_037974645.1 Hollardia meadi | reverse complement strand
ACACACACACACACACACACACACACACACACACACACACACACACACACACACACACACAGACACACAGACACACAGACACACAGACACACACACACACACACACACACACACACACACGCTCAAACTCCCTCAAGAGCTAACCTAGTGCCCCACTGCAAGACCAGATGTGGTATCCAGCATTCGCAGGCACACACACAGATACACTTGTCTATCCTCTTGATGTACATCTGAGTTCCTGACAATTCCTGGAAAGCGTCCATCAAACTTGGAGATTGCGTAGTGTGTGTGCCTGTCTGTGCGTGTGTCCCAACCATCTGTCCCTAGTTCACCTCCACACCCAGTCTTTCCAATACATATTTGGGGAAACATCCCAACTCTGTAATGGCTTCTCTCTCCAGCTTCACACAGCCTGTGGTGTGTATTCAAAAGAGTGGTTGAATACAGCGTTACACCTATTGAGGGACATTTCACCCTCTCTTTAACGGTCACACACACATACAAAATGGCCAAATTCCCCCCAACTGGCACGTGAAAATGGCTTGGTAGAGCCTACAAGTTGCATATCTAACTGTCCACAGACATAGCAGTCCCAAATCACTGCCATTTACTCTGCACTACAAATTCGACACAGCACACACACAAGCCCTCTCCAGCAATCCTCCCAAACAGACAAAATCTTCATGTGAACAGCCTCTGTGGCCTCCAGATACAGCCTTTTTTGGGGTCTGGGAGCAGCCTAGCATGGACAAAAGGGAGCAGAGGGAACCTGAAGATCATTCCTGGAAATCTACAGGCAGCATTCACCTGGAACTGATTCCAAAGCAGGGTTTTTGAGATTGACTAAATCTCCAGGAGGGAAGGAACACAAATCTGACCACCCCAACCCACCCACCCACCCACCCACACACACAGCCCAACCGTTAATGGAGGGTTTTCATTTTTGTTGGTTAAGACAATTGAACACTGGTGGTGCACATAAGCGCTGACAGATGGTACATCTGATAACATCCTTAGTAGTTTGCTGCAGGCTGGGTGATCATGAGTCTTTTTTTCAGAATTCACTGGACAGAGAAAGACAGAATTTCTGAATGCACAGATGAAGACAGATGACGAGGTGCAGAGGAGAAGAGCCTTTGTTGACAGAATGTGCCTGGAAGAGTAATGGCTACTACATGGCAAAAAAGGTCAGAAAACAAGAGGTCAGAGTTAAAGAAAAAAAGTAACTTAAGTAACTAGGGGCCAGATGAAAAGATGGAAGTGAAAGAACGGACTAGGAGGTGAGACTGTGAGATAAAGGAGGAATGGGGAGAAGACAGGAGAGAGGTTGGGAGGGAGATAGAAAGGAGCATTGCAGCAAAAGTTGGAGGGTAATTGTTTTGAGCTCTTGTGCTCAGGGAGGAGCGGTCAGCACTCTGATGGAGAGAGAATGAAGGAATGAAGAAAAGGGAGAGAGGCACAGCAAGGGAAACAGGAGGTAGGATTTTCTACAAAGCTAAAAAAACCAAAACAAAACAACTATTGCACCAGCCAAGACTTTCAATACATCTGTGCGTGTTTGTGAGTCTTCTGTCTCACGTGCAGCACACACACACAAAAACACATGGTCAGTCAGTCCCCCCCTCCCTCCACCTCACTACACAGCACAAAACAAAACAAGTTTTGTCTCCTGAACAGCCGAATGTGAACCCCCACTCCAGCTCACTGCGCTCCCCTTCTCCGGGCTCTCCACAAAAAGGCTCCCAAGACAGCAAAGCAGACTGAGCGGGTTCATGAAGTCGAGCTCTGCTAGCTCATATTGCCTGACAAGGGCCCACGTAAACACAGTGTTGGATTGCCCCAGCTTCCAATACACAGCTACCTCTCAGTGCTCTACCACAGTCTCTCTGAGGTTTAGCTGGCCTGTGCAAGGCTTATATTTCCAGCTCCTTTATGCAGCTGTGGGAAAGTCGAGGATAGAGGAAGGAAAGGCAGGAGGAAGCAGGGATTGAATATCAAGTAGAGAAAGAGGTGACACCAAGGAAATGTGGAATAAACTTGCTTACAATATAATGAAATAAATCAATTCTTATACATGGCAAATCAGAAGACTAGATGTGAGGAGAGTCATGGGGGAAGAAAAGAGGAGAAAAGAGATGGGGTTGAGGCAAACATACTGTAGGTCATCTTCCAGCTGTTGTAATGTGTGACAGATCTAAAGGAAGCTGGGAGCCTCTGGCTACAACCCTCATAAGGGAGGGTCAGGAATTGGAACGAGCGACGAACAGGAAATTACCGCAGCATATCACCATCCTCATAAGAGCATGGAACGCCTGAGCAGTAGGATAGAATTCTTATTGTGTATGGTTTATTCAACTTTGGGCTTGGAACCTAATAATGGGTTTATACTGGGCACGCCTCTTTTGTTGGGGTCCAAGAAAGAGAAATAAATGTGTGTAATTGAAGCTTTCCTTCTTACTTTAAAAAAAAACAACCAACCTCTAACAATGAAACCAACAGGTGTCCTGCTAACGTTCAAGATTTATGTTTTTTTTCCAAAAGGAACCACAACCATATTCAACTATCTCTGATAAACTCTTCCAAGTATGAGCTCCAAGAAACATGGACAGAAGATGATCTCAATGATTTTCCTCTTTGGGGCCTCTCAAGAGAAGCAGAGGACAGGAAAACCTCAATTAACAAAGCTGAAGCTCCCAGCGGGGCCCATTCCAAGGCCCATGATGACTGGGAGGGATGAAGGGTGACAGGGTGTGTTTTGGTGTTATCTCTGGGCCGAAAGGTCACAAGCACTACTCTGACTTATGTATAATGGGACTGGGTGACTTCCTGTTTACTTTGCTATAATTATCCACATTAGCACATAAAAAATCATGTGTGAAAAACAGGAAATAGGAGGGAAATGAAAAATTTGAAATGAATACTCCAAATCAACAAACTTTAGAAGAGTGAGGCATTTTCTCCCCAATGGTCCCCAATGGACTCAGACCTGAATCTTAACAGCCACATTAAGGCAATAACCAAGTCAGCCAACTGTCACCTCAAGAACATGTCAAGGATTAAAGGACTCATGTCTCAGCAGGATCTGGAAAAACATGTTTATCTTTAGTCAACTCGACTACTGTAATGGTGTGTTTACAGGTCTCTGTAAAAAAAATCGATCACACAGCTGCAGCTGATTCAGAACGCTGCTGCTCGAGTCCTCACTAAGACCAAGAAAGTGGACCATATCACTCTAGTTATCAGATCTTTACACTGGCTTCCTGTTTGTCAAAGAATTTATTTCAAAAATACTGTTGTTGGTTTATAAAGCCCTGAATGGTTAGGGCCAAAATACATTTCGGATCTGCTACTACATAATGAACCATCCAGACCACTCAGGCCGTCTGGCACAGGTCTGCTTTTTGTCCCCAGAGTCAGAACTAAACATGGAGAGGCAGCGTTCAGTTTTTATGCTCCACATGTCTGAAACAAACTCCCAGAGAGCTGCAGGTCTGCTGCAACTCTGTTCTTTTAAATCCAGCCTGAAGACTTTTCTATTTGCCACTGCCTTTTATTAAAACAAAGATTTACCAGTTTCTTACACTGCACTGTAACGTTTACTCTTGTCTTTATCTTTTTATTCCATTTTATTTTATTTATTTATTTTTTATATTTTATCTCTTTTTCATTTCCATCTAAATTTTTTTTTGTCTTATGGTGCTTTTACATTGTGTCTTGATGCCTTCTAGAGATGTGCGAGTCATGAGTCAATCGTTCGATTCAAACAACTCTTTTTACTGACTCGGGAGTCACAAGTCATTATCGCCATTAACTCGTTCACTGACTCGCCCCTGCTTGCCACTAGCTAGTGCGAACTGAGGACATAAATGTGCAACTCTTTTTTTTTTCTTTCAGTTTTTCAACTCGGTACTCGCTCTCCCAGCCCGAAGTTTGCCTTCTGGCCTGCCCTGAGCTGAATCACTCACTCACTCAGTATTGTGTGAGTGAGTGAGTGGGTGGAACTCATTGGTACAGCGTGTGCGAGTGAGTGAGTGCGAGTGATGACTTGATACTCAGCTGTAAACTCGGGTTAGGTTGCTCTGAAACAGCCTGAGCAAACCCGCAGAACAGCGCCGCCGGCTCTGGAGGCAATTTGACATAGTGGCCAAGACGTGTAATTACAACTTCCTGGTTCAGCAGGCAGGGGCCCACAATCATGGGAAAAGAAGCGGCTGTAAAACGGTAGGATATTTTTTTTGGGCATCACCACCCTCACGAAATGACTTGTTTCACTATCAGAATTTGATCCATTTGGTCCAATAACATTTCAAAAGTCTAGAAGAGCCGCAGGATTAAACATTTTACCCCATTTAAGTTAGCCGAGCCCTAAACCGGAAGTTAGCCGCTTGGACCGGCGGCTGCGGTGGCGGGTTCTGGGTGACTGACTTGATGACTCAAGTGACTCAAAAACCTGACTCTTTTTGGTGAGTGACTCATACAAACTCAATTCAGTAAAAGGAGTCGAACCTCCCATCTCTAATGCCTTCAATGCTTTATGTAAAGCACTTTGAATTGCCTTGTTGTTGAAATGTTCTATACAAATAAGCCTGCCCAATCAGCCATTAGCTTAGCCCTGCTCCTCTTAGTTACCATCTGTAAAATGTTCTGCTTTTTTTAAGTTATTTTTTTCTGGCTTTTTTGCCTTTATTAGACAGGGACAACTGGAGAGAGACAGGAAAGCAGGGAGAGAGGGGGGTTGACATGCAGCAAATGGCCAAGCCTGGAATTGAACCCGGGCCACTGCAGTTAGGACTCAGCCTCAGTGCATAGGGCGCCCGCTCTGTCAGATGAGCTACTGGGCACCCCAGATGTTCTGCTTTTGGCACATACAGATGCCACTCTCAAAAATCATAGTAATTTTTGGAGCAATGGGCCCTTCACTTCCAACAGGGCTAGACAAAAGCAGGCTACTCATTTCTACCATTTTCTAGATTTTGCTGGTTGGAATGGAAACGGTCTCTTGCAGATTTTATCAGCTGTATCAGTCAACGTATTAAGCTACTTTGTTCAAAACTTTGTCTTCGGCTAACTTGTTTCCGGCTGACTCATTTAAAATGAGAACCCTGTAAAAGGAGCCCTAAATATGCACTTGATGTATATCATAGAAGATTAAGACTAATGTTTCAGGTTTAAAAAATTCTTTTCCTGCAATTTTAACACCTGTATGTTGTCTTTTAATACATTTTCAAACAGTGTTTTACTCTTACTGGTACAAGAGAAAGTTTTAAAGATGAGGACTAACCAACTACTGCAGTGTATGTTTGATCCTGAACTAAACTTTTTTTTAACATAACCTGTGACCCCACAATGCTTCCTGGCTTTGTAATACTTGGTTAGCTAGTTAGCCAGACATGCTAACGTTTGAAGCTTACGTTAGATCAAATAAACACACGGCTTTCACTTTTGCCCTTGTATTTTTGGTTTTGAAATGGCTATAAAAAAGACACCACACTTCAAACTTAATACAGCCCCATGCACACTATTCCAACGTAGAGAAGTCCAAAATAGGACAAGAATATCAGGCCTACTTAAATTTGCAAAGCTAAGACTGGAGACTCACTGTTCAGGGGAGGGATTTAGCAAATAGTGCCATTACTTTCATGCTGAGCACAGCGAAAGAGAAGAAACAGGCAAGAATATATAAAAGCAGACAGCCTTTCAAGCACATCTTACCTGCAGAGTACTCTTCAACGTCTTCACTTCTGTTAGCAGATGCATCAGTATCTCTGTGGGAAGAATACAGAAATGTCAGAAGGCATCGGATGCATATCAAATACAAAAAATGGCAAGGAAATGGCCTTTCTCAAAACAGGGAAATGTTAGGCTCACAATTAAATAAAAGTCATGCAGTCATGATTAGTTATCTGCAGTATATTTAGGGGGAAAATGGCTCTTGCCTGCTGTGTTTGTGGCCCCATCCTGACTGGCAGTGATACCCAGCGTTGTCTTACACTCCTCCAGCAGCTTCTCCAGTTCCTCACCATGGTTGTCCCCAGATCCGAGCAGTAAAGACTGACTCAGACCACTGTCCCTTTCTCTCCAGTTCAGCCCCGAAGAGCTGCCCACCACAGGTGAGGCACTACACTGGGAAGGGGGGCTCTTTGTAGGGCTGATGGCCACAGGCTTCCCCTGGGAGACCAGAGTCCGAGGGGTGGAGGTAGGAGGACTCCCATGTCTCCCAAAAGCGGCTTGTCCTTTAACCTTGTTGAGCACCAGGCTAACTCCGGGGTCACTGGTGAAGCTATTTGAACTGACTGGTGGATGAGGCCTCCAATCAGGAGGGGGGCTGGAAGTGGTAGGGGTGATGCTGCACTGTGGTTTCTTCCCACTGGATATAAGGACTGGAACTGGAGGTGGAGATGAAACTGGGGCTGCAGAGGAAGGCTGAGGTGAGGTAGGGTGAAGGAGTTGGGGCATGAAAGCAGGCCCATCACTCTGTGGAGAAACAGGGGGTGTGTGGAAACTATCTCCATGGGCCCCTAGACCAAAAAACCCCCAAACAAATAAGAAAGACAAGACATGTTTTAAGATGTACAAAAATACTCTGAATAATAATCTGTGTCTGATGTCATTTTTCCAGAAAAAAAGATGTGCAATTGCCTCATTAAAGTCTTAAAATTGGCATCTATCCCTTTCCCCCTCAAAATCCAAAATATGTGAATATGTGCATTACACACTTGTGAAAGTTGCATAATAGACTGGCCAGTTGTGATTTCACAAAATCATACTTTGTTCATTGTTCTGTTGGGAAACCTGGTATCTTGAATTGACCGTTGCAGACACGGTACACCCCCTCATGGCAACGACATTCCCTGACGGCTGTGCCAGCCCTCAGCAGGACAATGCTCCCTTCCATAACAAAAACATTCAGGAATGGCTCGAGGAACATGACAAAGAGCCTTCGGTGCTGACCTGGCGCCCAAACCCCTTGATCTCGATCTGATGGAGCATCTACGCCGGAACAAGTCTAATCCATGGAGGCCCCCACCCTCATAACCCACAGGACTCAAAGGATTCGCTGTCAATGTCCTGGTACCAAAGACCACAGGACACCCCCAGAGGTCCTGTGTCCAAGCCTTGAGGGTCCAGCGCTAATTTGGTGGCACAATATTAGTTAGGCAGTTTTAATGTTGTGGCTGATCAGTGCATCATTCTGCAATCTGAAGGTCAAATGAGCAAGTGAACTTTTAATAAAAAAAATGTATTTTGAGTGGAGAGGGGCTTTAAAGTTATACATAACTGGGAGACACATAGCAAAACAGATTGAAAGAACTGGCCGAGCAGCTGAATCATGGGCAGCATTAAGGACAAAAACAGTTCAGTAGTCACTGTTTTGGCATGTTGACACTGAACACACCATTCATTGAGATGACTGAAGCAGCAAGGCCCTCATTAGCCAGCAAACATCCCGGCCATTCCCCTGAAGATGGATGCTTCAATACAGACATTCCTCCAGGAACTGCTTATCCACAATGTTACTGACACTTCAGGACAAATGTTCCCCATACATAGACCAAATTGCAGCAGTCAGCAACAAATAAATTTCCAAACTTGACACAATAAGAATAACACAAGTACTTTTTACTTTTTAGCTCAGTGTTCTTGGCCCGTGAAAGCCTGCCACCAATAATAACTTAAGAAACTATGGAAACCACCGGGCATCATGTCTGCTTTCTTTTCTTTCCTCTGTTTCCTTGTTTGGACAAAAGCCTCACTGCGAGCAGAATGAATGTGTTTTTTTGTCTTTTTTTCTTAAATGATGTAAGAGCAGCAGTCGAACATTTGCAAAGCTATGCACCACCTGCTGTAAGGCCATATCGTTTGAAAAGAATGACAGGATTGTCTAATAACTTTCTCATGTCACTCCTGCTTTATATTTCTTCATTCCAAACCTTAATGTGCTCATCCAACCATGCGCACGGTTAGCAGACTGACTGAATGAGAGAGAGAGAGAGTGTGTGTGTGTGTGTGAGATAGCATTAGGCTTCCTATGATTAATCCGCTGCCCTTGTGCTGAGCCGGGGAATTCTGCCGATTCATCACAGCTGGCCTGGCAGGGCCAGAGCAAATCGCATGGGGACGCGAGGAGAATGACCACTCACTGAGCAACACACAGGAGGGCTGCCAAGATTCCTGCTGCACACACACACGCATGCGCGCGCACAGGCACACACACACACACACACACACACACACACACAGAGAGAGCCTTTCCGCTTGCTTCTCCTTTTGTTGCCTGTCCACCCCTCTTTCATACAGTCTCTAGCATCCTCACTCTTCCTGTATTTCTCCTCTTTTTTCCTGCACCACCCTCCTTCTACTACATGTATCAGAGCCTTGAGGTGTGCTGACTTTAGTTCCAAAACACACATACACATTGCCAGTTGTTGTGTGTACTACCAAAATCAATATCTGATTGCACAAATCAATGTAAGTTACTTGACCAAAGCTATTTTAGATAAAAGGGCTTATAAGTGTGTGTATGTGGGTTTGTTTTTGAGTTGACCTACCCGTGGATCCATGGCCATCCTTGCTGGAAAAGTTGCCCATACTGCAGTAATGGGGTTTGGGCCGCTGATGGGGCCCTGCAGGTGCTTGTTGCTCTTTCACTCAGCCCACCCCAAAGGGGCACTATGAAGATGACCCACACACACACACATCAGATATCCAGCAAGATGATGGATGATGTCACGCTCTTTTATCCAGCTGAGAAATAACTTGGTGTCTACAGCTCTGTGTAAGAAACCTGGACTCCCTTAAAGCCAATGGTGGACTAAAGGAGGGAACTCTTGCTGCTCATTTGAATGTTTTAAGAAAATCAGCCTGTTTGCACAATGAGGTTTAATCACAGGGAGCTCAGCCGCAGAAACAGGACACTTCACTGTGACCACATGTGACAAACAAAGCTGCTGGCATGTCAGAGTTAAATGCATCTGAATGACATGAAACTGTACACATGAGAGAAGCGCAAAAACCAACACATCGATCAAGAAAACTAACATTTTGTTTTCACGTCAGACCTTAAAGCGCATGCCAAACTTTTACACAGAAGCCCGGATTAAGTGAGCGCCCAAAAACATGTTTCTAAAAGTAACTTAACTTTTCGCTCATGCGTTAAAACCCCACAGTTTTGATTTGAAAAGCATTAAAAAAAAAGGTGGATACCAACCCTTGAAAGCGGACAAACAAATCCAAATGCCTATTGTTTTTCCTGGATGTCTTCCTCTCCACGCTTTGCTTCTTTCAGCGGTGCTCAACCAAGCGCACTGCCCTGCTGCGTCTTCACCGAGGAGAGGGGACGGCAGCATTGCTGAAGTGCAGCAGCATTTCCTTACAGCGGAGTCTAATCCAAGCAAAATTGTAGTGCTGGGAAAATCTCGACAAGAAACAAAACCTGATTTTTAAACCCGAACTGAATAGAGAGAGAAATAGAGAAAAGAAAAAGAAAAAAAAAACTAGATGGACGATAGCGCCGATAGCTGCTGGGTGTGTCCACTAGAGGGCAGAGTTATGCTGTGTTGGAATCTATTGCTTCTGGGATGTGTGGAGCCCCACCCCCCCCTCTTTGCTCTTGACTTATGATGAAGCTGACTCTCACAGGCGATTGACCCACTGCCCCACTGTGCCAGACAGCTCCATGCTTGTACCTGCTTTTAAGAGGTAAAAATGTAATCAAACAGTCACTTTCAATGGAGTGTTTGGCCCCTACATCTCACATTATACCTGAGACAAATATACTAATAATAGCATGTTTCTACATTGTCTCAAGTCTGCAGCATCCATATCAGTATCTGCAAATGCTCAGGATTTGACCAAAATCTTTTTATTTGACCAATGTATTTCAGTTAATTGTCGCTTAATGTTATCTTGAGACTTGAGTTGCTCATAGTTGTGAACAGGTGGGGGGAGGTTTGAAGGTCACTTGTCTTTTCATGGCTCCTGAATGTCCACCATTAACAACTCACCTGCTTGTGATTCAAGTTTTTTACTTCACCATCATTTTGTGTAATAATGTGAATGTGGGTTTCAGGACATGATCAGCCCTTCCCAACTCATTTACCTTTGCCATATCTGTAATTCTGATGATTTTTATGTAATGTGAGTTTATGAAAATTAGGATTGTGATTTTCTTTGAAGTTACTGTCTCCAAGTATAACTGAGAAATTATTTAACCTTTAACCTATAGACTGGAGGGTTTAAGTCTAAAATCTAAGCTGTAAAATCAGTGTCTAACACCTCTTGAAGCCTGCTTACAGCAAAACAGCATGAATTGCACTAAAAACGCATTTATTTCTTGGCAGAAAAAGCACAACTTCATCACACAACACTGTACACAAACAATAAAACCCACAGTTGTGACTAAGTGCGACAGTAGAGCAGCGTGTTTGCCAAATGCTTTTATTTCATAAATCTCTTCCAACATCTTTTCATTAAATATTAATTATATTGCTAACAGAAACAAATCTATTCTTCGATGGGCACAGCGGAACTGGAGACCTTTACAGATTGCAATGAATGAGCCGTCGTGTGTGACGGCCACAACAAGCGAACGGATGAATACTGTGCTTTCAAAACATTCCCAACAGCAAACGTGTTTTCAATCTCCTACGTCAGTGCGCTGTCTTGGCAGTTCCTCTTCATACAACAATGCTGCGTGAAACGCTTGCCGTTTGCTGCAGTGAGGAGACAACCCCCC
>JBBPCS010005145.1:0-10736 GCA_037974645.1 Hollardia meadi | reverse complement strand
GTGTGTGTGTGTGTGTGTGTGTGTGTGTGTGTGTGTGTGTGTGTGTGTGTGTGTGTGTGTGTGTGTGTGTGTTGCAACAGCACTGTGGCGGTACCTCAGTCAGTCAGTAGGGCTGTGTTGAGGGATTAACAGTGTGGCCTGCTTGGGTTTGGGGTAATCTCTCCTCCCTTCTTACATAACACTGGGCCATTAGTCAGCACAAACACACAATAAACAACACAATCAACAACACTGAGCTCGACGGCAGACCACACAGACCCTGATCACACTGCAAACCACAGATTCACTCAGGCCAGGTGCCCACTATTGTGCACAATGCATGATTTCAATGGAAACACCTGCTGTGTTCACCTGCTGTTTCTGACTGACGATGGTGCTCCTGGTTTCTAAATAGTGTGTCAGTTCATATTTTGGTGTAGTCATTGTTGGTGCTCTTAACCAACTTTTGGTAATACATGTAGACTCCCCGTTAATGATTTTAATCATCTCTCGGCACAAACTGTTGCACTTCTTTCATTGATTATCTGGCATTTATTAGAACAATATAAGCATTTGATAAAAACACCAGAATGTAGTTGTAAGCATATCTAAGGAAATTTGTAAGTGTTTAATAAATGCAGTGGTTCCCAAACTTCCTAAACTGATAAGAATTTTGCTCTTATATGTTTTATTACATAAAGTGTATGGAACTCATGACTCAAATAGTCATATGTTCTATCATTGTGTGACTGATGGATGGAATTATAGTGAAAATAAATGATTCCACTTTTTGCTGGGGACCCCCTGGAACACACTTTTTTAAAACCACTGATTTAATGCACAGTATTTGTCAACAATCATAAGTTCTCTGGTGGATACATTTCATATTATTACAACTGTCTATGTTGTCATCCATTGTATGTTTATACAGCAGCCCACAGGAAGAATTAGAATAATAAAAAAAAACCACATTAATAAACACTTAGATCTGCTTACAACTATATTATAGTGTGTTCAGTGTTAGTGTTTGAAATGTTAAATAAGAGGTAACGTAAAGTAAATTGCTATCAGTATCTTCCAATTTCATACATATTTTATCAAATAATAAAAAATAAACATCTTAACAGTTAAATATACTGAAAATAAATGCAAGAATAAATATTTAAAATCTCTTTCTATGGATCTGAAAACATTAAAGCTTAAGCCATCCAAGTGTTGAGCCATAGATTCATCTAAACAGACTGCTTCCGTTGGCTTCGACTAAAAATTGATCCTGTGATGCTTTAGAATCGGACAAATCAATGCTCACACAAGCCTCCAAAGCAAAGCAGCATGGGACTAATTCTATTGGCATTAGGCCGTCATGCGTAGTGTTGCAACTGCTGTGTGTGTGCGGGTGTGTGTGTTTTCAGTGCTTTCTGTGCGTGTATGCCATCTTGCCAGATAATATAAATGATGCTGGCATTGGAATAGCCACTAATGATTTGTTAGTGGTTCCCGTCCTCTTCTTATGACACCTTACTGGTTTACCGCTCTTTCACAGTTTCTGTCATCCTATCTTTTCCCATGGTGGAGGAGCCTAGGAGATTGGGATTGACACGTATCGCTAACTGAGGAGATCAGATGGCGCTCCTCCCCTGTTGCTCCCTCCATCGCTGAACTCTTTGACCTGTGTGACCCGGGTGCAACTACGTGGTGTAAAAGCTCTACCACTAGGCTGATGGGGACTAATATTAGGATCACAGGAAACTACTGACATGCAGATCACATGATGTCAGTTCATGTTTGTGTGGTTTTGGCAAGTTTATATGTAAATATTCATATGCTTCCATGTGGTTGGCTTTAGCAGAAGTCTCAGTATCTCAGTGTTCATATTGATTATCACTAACTGAAACATGTGGTTGGAGGATGTTGATGATTTGCTTTTGATAACAAAACTTATTCCCGGCTAAATCTGCCTTTTTTAAAAATCTAACATTTAAACGCAATAACTAAAATTATAATCAAATCAAAATAGACTACAACAACAGAATACTTTTTATTCTTGTTATTTTTTGTCCATTTAGGATTGATTATTATACAGGGCTAGTTTTTGAAAATAAAACTTTGCTATAACCCAAACTTTTTGCCACTTAATATAATATATTGCAACTGTTACTCATTTTATTACACAACTTCTTTGCTGGGTTTCAGAGGAACACATTTCACAGCACAGCGTCATCCTATTGCAGATAAAAATACATAAATAATTATCCTGTTTACAACATCCTACACAACACTAAGCCATATTAGAGAAAAGCGACAAAAAGCCCCATTTTATGAGATTCAGAAAAGAAAAGGCCCTGCTGACATTATTCTGTCTGTTATTTCTCTGGCCTTTCCTGGCAACCACACGATGGGGTGACATCATCTTTGGTCAGGGCTTCAGGAGTTGTGGCTATTGTTAAATGATAATTACCACGGCTCATGAGGGGCCTCTATTTTTTATAACCTTGTGGTTGTGAGCACATTTCTGTGTAAGGGCAGTCGAGACTCCACACACACACACACACACACACATACACACACAGGTTGAGAGGGGGCTGCACGGCCCATACTGATTTAATTCTATCTGACAAAACCCTTTGGGGCGTGCAGAGGGAGAGAGGAAGATGGAGAGAGAGAGAGCGAGCGAGGGAGAGACATAGAGAAAGAGGGGTGAGAGAGACGCTTCAGGGGCCTCTTCTGCCAACCACGGCTATAAAGTGAAAGCAGGAGCTTTCGGTATACCCCCCAAAGCCTTGTGTGCACGAGAGTGGTCGCGAGGCCCATTAAAATGTGGATAAAATGCAAGGTGCATGACAGAGGAGTTTGCCATAGGATGGGAGAGAGGGAGAGAGAGAGGTGGGGGTGTTTGGCCTTCTCATATTTTTTCCAGCCTGAGGTTTAATAACCTGAAGCTGAAGTAGCAGAAAGCTTTATATGACATTCAAACACAAAAATCAAAACTATACATAGATAGATACATGTTGGAATATTTATTTCAACTATAAACTGGATTCAAATTAATGGTTATTTCTAATTTTGTTTTAAATAATAATATCATATACTATGATATTATTACTGCAAAACTATACATCTAATATGGCCATAGCCCAGTGTTTTATTTTCAAGCAGAGGCAGTATTTTAGTTTGACAGCGTATTATTTCCTCCACATTACTGTGCCGAAGTTTTGCGTTTTATATGAAGTTTCGACTTTCTTCGCGTGGATCGAAATCGTCCCACAAATTTCTCCCTCGTCCTCCTCCAACTTGATGTTGGAACACTGAGACAATCCCGGTGAAGTCACTATTTCAAATATCAAACACGAGGAGGTTCAAAACACATCGGATTAAATAAGAGTTCAGCGGTAATTGTACAACAATAAGAACAGTCAATAAAAACAAATCCAAAAACAGTGAGCTGATAGATGATCTGTTAAATGTTCAAGCTTGTACGAGTTGTCACCGCACTTTTAACAGGCCCGATGATTAAGGAGAAATTTAAAAAACGTTTTTATTTTTATTATTTAAAGGGACTTTTAACACAACTGCAGTGAGAGTGCAAAGATCTCTCTCTCTCTCTCTGTGTGTGTGTGTGTGTTCGTGCGCGTGCGTGCAGGACAACATTGACGTTGAATTTCAACATCCACGGCGCGGTGCAGAGCGTCGCGGAAATGGGTTAGTGGAGCGCGTGAAAAGTAGCCCCCGAAACACCGAATAAAGTTTATCCGCAGAACATTACGACATTTAAAAAAAAAAGAAGTTATTTTTCTGACCATCATCTGATCTGATCTGTTGCCAGCCTATCCGCAGTTGGAGCTCAAATGATTAAAGCTTTAATCAAACCACTTTTTAATTTACAATCACAGACTCCAGTGGCTTTTCAGCATTAATTTGCAAATGTAGGCCCATTCCACACACACACACACACACACTCAGACTCTAAACACACACACACATACAGATCTAAATAAAACTTTTATGCATGCAAGGTGTTGAGAAATGCAACCACACGCCCTCCGTCCAGATGTGAAAAAGTGACAAAAACAGCTTAACTTTTAAAGGCCAAATTTGGGATAAAGCCTGCCTTCATTTGTGTGTGTTTATCGGGATGGAGCTTGGGGGAAAGTGCGGCGGTGTTTGGAGCAGTGGGATGGTCTTACCTCGCATGGTGTTGGCGTTGTTGGAGCTGGTGCTGAGGCTCGCTTCTCAAAGCAGCAGTCATGAAGAAACAAACATAAACACTTTTTAAAAAAGGGGGGGGATGGGGGGTTGCGGGGGTGAAAGATCCTCGGTTAAAAATAACTACAACAACGAAAAGAGTGTAGATAATCAGCGTCGACGTCCACTGGCTGCCCTGAGTGGAGGCGTCTCTGCGCTAAAAGCATCCCAGACCGGGGCGCAGGGAGGCAGGCTGAGGTCGGTCGGTGCGTCGGTCGTTGCGCTCTGGTCGTGTGGCCGCTTTTCTCATGACATCTGCGCTCTCACCTCAATGGGAGGGTTTCACTGTTTTCTGCGGGCTGAGGGAGGGAAGAGCGTATAGGAGAGGCTTTACCCGGCGGCCCCGATTGGACTGGAGCACTTTCCGCTCCTCCCACTCTCTCCTGCTCAGCCTCCAGCCCGGAGCCTGCACACACACACACGCGCACACACACACAGCCCTCTGCCGCTACAGTATGCAGACACAGGCGCAGCAAAGTTTTAATGTCACCTTTATACATTTAATCAGCTCCGTGCAAATTTTAATGCATGCACAGGAAAAAAAAGTCAATCTTTCATCCGGTCTCATGTCTTGATGGCTGAAACATTCTGCCTAGTGGGATGAGATCATTTATTCCTCTTGGTCCCATTCCACATTTATTTATTTGACAAACATGTGACACTAAAGCACAGAACTGATCAGTTGAGTCAACACTGACCAAAAAAACCCTTTAATTTCTGAGTTAATGCCAGCTTTTTAGTGTGCAAAGGATGACTGCTTGGGGTTCAAATATTAGCGTGATTACTGATAAGCGACAAAAATGATGAAAACCTGCTGATGAATACGTTAATCCATAGACTCTAAACTGATACAGACAAACAATGATATAATAAATATTATCATGCCAGCACTGGAGATGGATGTACGACTGTGCAGGTTTAACGTGACTATTTAACACCACGTTCTCTAAAATATTAAGTTAAAAATATTTAAAATGTCATTCAGTTTATATATATATATATATTATATAGCTCATAGATCTTATGTCACAGAAAGGAGAGCAGCTCAGATGACGTGAATTGTCTCAGGTGTCCCCAGGATGGCTTTCAGGGTGGGGTCCTCTCCTTCCTCTGAGAAACACTGAAATACTGACCTGGAAACTGAAAGAGTACGTTCATATTAGACCTGTGTACTGTACAATGACTGACCCAGTGTCAGGAGGATGAATGATGTATTTTTACAGCCACCCCCCCCCCCCCCAGTTATTAAAACTCAAAATCAGGCATTGTCCCTAGTTTCGTACACACACTTGTACAGTCTGTGCAATGCTTCACCTTCTGATAGGTAATTATAGTAGAAAATGATATAATATGTGCACCAAAATATGAGAATATTTTAATTAGACATCTGAGCATCCTTAAAAGAGCCATCTGCATGTATTTTTTTTTTCAAGGTTAAATAGGGACAACTGAGCCTTCTGACTATTTTACAGCATCCTTGTCTTGTCATCACAGTGTACGAGCAGATTTACAACCACAGCATACTCTGGTAATCACAGGGGCAGACCCTGATGGACTGAACCAAAAGAAAACCCCACCAGGTCCTCTTTGACCTGGGACCGACTCCTGGTGACCTTTGGTGCCATGCTCAGTGAAATATTTTCGAAATGTAAAAACTGATTGGGTAATGCATGTGTAGAAGGGAGTTTCTGTCCTCTCGGTGCTGAAAAGAGCCACTTCTGTCACACACGGTTAGTGTCAGGCCCAGCAGCGTCTGTCATTAGAGTTTTCTGAGAGATAACACTGTCGGAGCTTCTGTCCGTCTGTGCAAGGCAGGAGAGAGGCAGGTGTGGGTGAGAGGCACTTTCACCCCCGGTCTCTTTTAGCCTCTTTAGCTGTGGCCCAGGGAGAGAGAGACACAGAGAGAAACAGAGAGAGAAACTGCCCCGAGCACATCTCCACTGACCTACATTTCATCTGTCGCTTTTTTCCACTCTTCCTTTTTTTCCCCATCTCTTATTTCTCCTGTACCAACAGCTCCATAATTGTGATGTAATGACCAAAGCAAGCGTGATAAAATCCCAGACTGGTCAGGATGAAGCACTCTTGAAGACAGGCAGACAGAAGAAAGAGATAAAGAAAAGAAGAGACAGTGAAAGACAGACAGGGAGGGCGTTGAAATGAAAAGGGGGGTGGGGGGTAGTTAGCACTTCAAAATATAAGGATTCATCCCTTTTTGTCAAAGCAATCAAATGTGTCCTTATGTGATCTGTATGCTGTGCGGACTTGAATCCATCTGAGGGCTGGGGACTCCATTAAGAAGGATTACCCCTCTTTGCCAACTATTCACTGTTCTCCCAAAGCCACACAGATAGCAGAGAAATGACTTAAACATGACCAAATATGTACATCGTGTGTTGAGCCAGGATGGGAAAAAAAGAAGAACATCGAGGTTGTGTTTGATGAGATATACTGGAGTGTAGGCTGCTCTGTCCATATGGTGGTAAGAGGGAGGAAGGGAGCAGGAGAAGCAGACCGGGCCATGCCTAAGGGCTGAACTTGGAGAAGGCAGCACTCCACACTGAGATGGGATCTTAGGTCCTTCTGCGTTGATGCTCCGTTGTCTGTTTCTGTGGGCTGCCTGATCTACATCTTTGTCTGTCTGTACCTGTCTGACTGACAGTCCTCCTGCCTTGAAGGTCGTCAGGTGTATACTAACTGACTGGCTGCTTGTCTGTGAATCTCTTGTGTGTCTGTCATTTTTTTTCTTCCTTCCTTCCTTTCTTCCCTCCCTTTTTTTTAGCCATGCCGGCAGCGTTGCTCTAGGGATAGCAGTGTCGATCTGTCGGTCGGTCCACCACTTTGGTCCAATCTGAAATATATCAACAAATGTTGGATTGATTTCCATGACATTTTGTACAGACATTCATGGTGCCCTGAGGATGAATCCTGATGACTTTGATGATCCATTCACTTTTTTTTTTCACTAGTGTAAAGTCAAAATATTAAAGGAACAGTTCACCCAAAAATGAAAATGAATTCATTATCTACTCACCCCCATGCCGATGGAAAGTCGGGTGAAGTTTTTTAGTCCATAAAACATTTCTCGAGCATCACATCAAAACAGCGTAGCAGCTTTCTCCTAAATAACTGAAGAAGCTTAAACTTGTTTTTAAAAAGTCTCTGGAGTCGTCTAGACACCCCTTTCAGTTCTGCAGTGGTGATACAGATCAATATTTTTACCTCATGAACAATCTTTGGCTGAGTACAGACCTCGCAGCCCAGTTGCCAGAAAAAATGTTGCGAGAGACCACTGTTCAAGACCATTTGAAGAACTAACATTTAAGAGATCACTGAGACATTTTGTAGCCATGTGTTGAACTTTGCCAACCTCAGTCACTCAACGGTGCGTCCAAAGACATTTTCACTAATTTTCACTTGCATATGCACCTGGATGCTCACAGTGTAGTGGCGTACACCGCTGCAACGATTAGTTGATCTAAAGGAAATTGCCAACCATTATTATAATCAATTAATCACTTGAGGAAATTTTGTAAGTAAAAATGTCAAACATTTGCTGGTTCCAGCCACTTAACTGCAAAAATATGCTGCTTTTATTGTAAATGAAAAGTCTTTGGGTTTTTGACAATGGATTGTTCATCCTTATATGTAATGCAATGTAGACACAATGTGAATGCAACAAATACAGTGCAAAAAAGGCAGAACCAGAATGTCTCTGCTTATTTGGAGTACACGCTTACACACAAGCATGCACACAAACATCACACGCACATCCACAGTATCTCGACAACAAAACAACATTGTGGTCAGCTGTGTGAACAGTACACCAGTGGAGAGATATGATCTTGTGTTGAAAGACAAGAGACAAAACAGTGAGCCTGAAGAGAGCAGGATGTGATAGCCTTGTTTCTGTTAAGGCTGCTCATTCATACCAGTCATTGCCGCCCTTGAATCGACCACTAGGAAGTTAACTTATATATAATTAGATAAGTTTCCTCTTGAAAATAAGAAATTAGGCCACAGGTCTCTGAGGAATCTCCCTCTCCAATCTGACGACATGTTCCACACTGCCTCTTATTTTCCCCTGAAACAAGCAGGTGATTTTTCACTGTGAAACTATATGTGTATGTGTGGGTATGAGCACATGTGTCTGTGACTTTGTGAGTGTATTTGTGTGCCTGTGCATGTGCATGTGTCTTTTTATGTGGTTTTTTTTAAATGTATGTGACCATGACCGTATAGCTCAAAGACGGGCTGTTTTGCTGGTGCGAAATAAGAAGGTTGCTCTTTTTCTTTTTCTATCATGCGCCAGATTGTTTCACGTATATTGCCTCCGTGTAATGTGACATTGACACATTGACATGTCAAGTGAGAGCTCGGAGAAAGAGAAAGGAAGCCAAAGAGGGAGAGATGAGAGATGGAGAGAGAAGAGGACAGAGAGAAAGAGATTGAAAATACACTTGAGAAATTTGCCGAGAGATACCACAAGTGACATAGGCAATTTCTGTAGAAAAATTACTTCATCATAATTTCAATCCCAAAAAGAATTGAAAGGAAAGCCCTGAAGGAGGAAGGCCAAGTCACCTTGAGAGGCATTAGGGGAAACGCTTAACCCATCACACACACACATGCCCTCTGAATATGGCTCAGTTCAATTTGATGTGTTCATGCAAATCAAAAAATCTCATCCTCACATCTTCCTGTAATTAGTTACTCCATTCTTTGTATTCCAACACTTTGTCCGAGCCCCTTTTGATGCTACAGTCTTATACATCTGTGTTAAGTGCTCAGAGCCTGTGATATATCAGTATCAGAGTTAAAAATATACAACCTATTAGTCTGGCTGCTACTATTACCAGCATCATCTAATCAAAGCTTTATATAGAGCCAGTGGTTCAGACAAACATGTCTCTACCTCACAGTGCCAATCATCAGTTTTTAATTGGATTTCTCTATTATCTGGTGTTTTTTTTCACACAAAGCCATTAAGATATTAAATCTAGTTTTACTTTGAGTCAGTCATTTTCCCCTTCTCTCCTCTCTCCTTGTTCCTATATATATATATATATGTATTTTTTTCAGTAGACATATTGAATATGCCTCTGTAGCCCAAGGCTCCATCTCAAAATAATTTAGTCGTCGTTGATTTCTTTGGGAGAGCTTAATAAACGTTGTGACGTTGAAATGGGGAGGAAATTGCAAACTGGGACTGTGTGAGGCTTTCATGTTCAGTGCTACTTGAGAGTTATGTTGATTTTCTGAAGTGTTTGGTAATGATGTAAACCAACGGAGGATACAGCTTTGCAATTCAACGCCTTCATTTAATATTCACTGATGGTTGGTGAAAGAAGGGCTGGCCCGCAGAGAGACACTTCCTGACATTCGACCACGGGAACTGCATGTCTGATTTGAGCCTTTCAAGAATAATTAGAAATCATTTTATGTCACATCCTAGACTGCTGTTTTGTGTAAAGTGTCGTCAAAATCAGATTTCAATTTTCATTCTCCTACGTCAACTGTCAGACTTTAGTGTTAAGCTGTTTCTCTTCCTTATTCTCTTGAGGCACCACTGGGTTGATCTACAGTAATCCCTCTCATCAAAACAAACAGATGTATCTTTTATAACCACCTCTTCACAGCCTTTCCTACTCCTAACTGTTAACCTATGACCCCCACCCTATCTGTAGGTGCCCAGTCCGAGGGGGGGGGGGGGTTCTAGAAGACCAATAACGGAGCCCTGGGGGACGCCGGCCAGAGATCCTCTTACTGTCTGTCGCACAGGGGCAGCACTAAGCACCATAATCTGAAGGGAGGGGGAGTGATCATCTGTGAGTGTATGTGGGATGATGATGGGTCTGGGCGGCATGTTTTTAACCCCTCCCTCGCCCACATCCCCATCCCCTCCCGTTAATCTGGAGTCTAGCATGTGGATTAGTGGACACTCTGCAGCACCCCTGTTTGACAGAACGCAGCGTTTCCTACAGAGCATATAAGATTACGTCTTTAAGCAGTTTACACTCACAGCTCTGTGAGAATATTGGAGTTAGCACATTGGCTAATGACATCCAATGCAATCAGAGTGCTGGCGCATGCTTTAATGCTGTGGTCTGATGAATGTAAGAACACATCCTGCTGTGTTTTTTAGTGTCTGTGTCTGAGCGAAATTATGCATGTTTCTCCCAACAGGTGTTATGAATTTCAACGTTTTCCTTTTGTTTTGATCTTGCGTTGGGTGCCAGATAACTCCCCACCGACACACACACACACACAAATGCACTCGCACACATTCACACACAAACACATACAGCTTCATCATGTTAATACGATCATCACCTTTAGCGTTGGGTGGATGATTTGACATCTCTCTTTGTTTGGGCTGAGGTAAAATGAGTCTGTTAGTCTGTTAATCCACCAGGATTAAGAAACAACAACAATCCCCCATGGAGTGTGTGTGTGTGTGTGTGTGTGTGTGTGTGTGTGTGTGTGTGTGTGTGTGTGTGTGTGTGTGTGTGTGT
>JBBPCS010005144.1:0-10738 GCA_037974645.1 Hollardia meadi | reverse complement strand
AGATAATCCACAGACCTTGTTGTGAGCAGTTTCATGGAGGAACTATTTTCTTTACGTATCACTGCGCAGAAGGAAACATCTCCTCATGGACGAGAGGCTAGCTAACTAAGCTAACTAATGTTACAGCTCTGCTCCATCAGGTGGAAATATTCTAAATAAAACTGGGTCCACTTTTTTTTTTTTAAGCTTTCTGTGAAACAAACATTAGTTTGTAATAATGGAGATTTTCAAAATAAAAGTCAGACTCACAGCTGTCAATGTTTGTTTCTGCTGTATTTTCCCACAGTGTGAAGCTCTAATAGGTCGCTGTGAGTCAGCACCCCCCTCCCCCGGTGCTCTGTGTTTCCCCAGTAATTATCAGAGCTACAGTGAGCTTTGTTTGCCTTCAAACTGACGCTGCAGCGTGGACGGTAAAATAAAATCTCCTGGCTCGGCTCCAGTGGAGGCGGAGGTGTTCTCCGGTCGGACGCTCCATCCTCGACAGGAAGCGGAGCGTCCCCTCGGAGTCGACACATCTGGAACGTATAGACTCCATACATCTGTCCTCCCAAACCAGATGTCAGCGCTCGGGGTGTTTCCTCCCTGCGCCGTTCTCACACTGATAATGATGATCTCAGAGGTCGGACATGTGTGATGTCACTGCTGCAGGTCCTCAAACACTACATGTATTATTACATGAGCTAACAGCAGCTCATTCAGGCTGGAACTATCACAGCTATGCAACATGAAGACTTTACAGAACTGTAGTTTTTAAAGGGCCATACCAGAGAGTTTACAAGCGTGGGAAGCAGAAATTATCGTACATCATTTTGTAAATCATCATCATCACAATTATTTCCATTATCACGTAATCTGCTGATTATTTTAACGAATAATCGAGTAATTATTGAATCTCAATGTCAAAAGAATTGTGAAAAATTCTCATCACAGTTTCTCAGAGCTCAAAGTGACGTCTTCTAGTTGTTTCTTTTGTCCAAAACCCAAAGACTCTTCATTTACTGTCAGAAATGACAAAGAAAAGCAGCAAATCCTCACAGTGAAGAAGCTGCAACCAGAAAATATTTGACGTTTTTACCTAAAAAAATGACCGAAATGATTTATCAAATTAGTTGGCAACTAATTTTCTTTTAATGGACCGATTGATTAATTGACTAATCGTGGCAGCTCTACGTAAAGATCACCCAGATTTAGTCTGTATTCCTTATAAGTTTGAAAAATTCTAAATTCTAACTGTTTTCAAGGTTTGGTTTGATTGATTGATTTGATTAATTATTATTGTGTCATGCATAAAAGAGAACATACCCAGTCGGGCTTACAAGACACCACTATTTAGGAAAAGAAAAACAAAACAAAACGTATATATATACATGCAAACATATATACACGTGTATATCTATATACACACATATAGAAAGAGATGAGTTACAAGTTAGGAGCGTTTTTGAATGTGAATAGACTTCATAAAAAATGGAAATTGTTGGCGAGTACAAAGTCTATACATTTTCCCTGGCACCTTAATGCAACGTAACAGATTTCTTATTGAACAAGTAGTCAATGTAAACGGACAACGTACAAGCGACTTGTATAATTTTAAACGCATGTCAGCAGGAGAAATACGGCAGGTAAAAAGTGCCGCAAAAAAATCTTTAAACTAGATTCAACTGTATAAAAATGTCGGCTTTGTTTTCTTTGGAAATCAATTCTTCTTTGTCAGTGGCAGTACAGAGCAACTTTCTATGTTGGCTACTGTTTTAGAATTGATTTCCGGAGGTGTAACGTTAGCCAAAGCTAGCAAAATGTCAGCAGTTTGGCAAAATTTTACATACTGTTCACAGTATGGAAGGTTTTAGTTTCCAGAGGTGACCCTCAGAGATGAGTGAGTGCACCATTATCTGCAACTAAATTATCTGTATCCATATCTGTACTCGAAATGGGTGGGGCTTAAACTGGAAGTGGGTGTGACTACTCGTAAAAGGTACCTTATCTGTACTTAACTCTACTAGTTTCAGCTGAGTGCTGAATACACCAGCAGTCTCAGGGGCCAGTCAGAGTTGTTTTCTCCGGGCAGGAAGTGTTTAGCGTGACGCTAATGCGCCCAGAGCGGCTCGCGTCTTTGCAGGAGCACTCTGAACGCTTCAAGTCGATGAAACTTCAACTTGGAGCAGAAAAGCAGCCGACATTATTTGTGTTTTTTTCTTATTATCCAATTGGGTGACTTGAGTGGCGGGCCTTTTGTGGTGGTGTCGACAATGTTTACAGTCACTTGGAAACAACATCATGGATGATGGAGTAGAAACGGGTTTCTGGATACCCGCAGCTGTTTGACTTTACCAACCGTAATACCACGATCTGAACAAGAAACGGTACGGCGGCCCAGAAGTGTTGAACCAAATTCAAAACTCACAACACAAATACAAAAGCCGGAATAACGGAAGTGAACATCAACGAAAGTGAGCCACGCCAATTTTCTTTTCCTAAGATGCTGATGATGGGTTTTAGGCATGGTGGACTATTCTCCATTAATGAATTATGTTATCAAGACTAAATAGATAAATTTATGTCAGTGAAATTAAAACCATGTTTTTTCTCTTATGGCCTTTGTGCCCTCGTGGCCTTGCTCCTAAAATTACGAAATTCCAGGTCTGCTGTAATCGTGACTTTTGCATTAGTGTTGTGGTTTTTGCATTCATTTTGACAATTCTGGGCCACCGTGAAAACAGCAGCCTGGAGGCACATTAACGCCACACTTGAACTTTCAGGTAAGTTGTTTTCTAGTATTGTTGCTGATCTCTTTCGAAGACGCATCACGCGAGAACACGATGAGTTCACCAAGGCAAACGGGGAGAAAAGGATGAACTGGACTGACTCTCAAACTAGATGATAAGAGAGAGTTCCATGTCATTTGTTCTCAGGGTTTAACCAGCTCCTGGGGACCAGTCGCAGAGCGGGGATGGGTTGTGATTTTCAGCCATTTAAAGTTAATACGACGGGTTACTGTTGGCGGTTAGCTTGTTCCACTCAGACAAAAGACTTCCTGTCTGCTCTGAGATGAAGGTCGTGAATCTTCGGCTCTGCAGGCGTCTCCTCTGAAGTCGAAGACCTGCTGAGGCCGCAGAGAACCAGTCCGTTCACCCACGTCACTGATGGCGGTTCTCCGGAGGAAGTGGGGCGGTCTGAAGAGATGTCCAGGCTTTACAGAGTCAGTGGAGCAGGACGGGACTGATCTCATCCCCTCGCTCATGTCAAACTCACGTTTTTCTTTCTTTCATGAGGCTCTGACCTTTGAACTCTTTGCTGCTGGAGGCTTGTAAAGATTTACGACGTACCTTCCCTCGTCAGGGTGAAATCTTTTTTTGCAGGCTCTGACCATCACTTTGAATAATTTTTCTGTTGGCTTGGAGGATGGCTCTAAATGCTACATCAGCTCACTGTTGATCACAGAGTCTGCAGCTCTGTGATTGGATGGTTGTCGGGGAAGTCGTCCTTGACTTCTTCAGTTTTTGTGTGCACAAGTTTTTTTTATCATTATATTTTGGGATGATTCAGCCGTTTGATTTCTTGACATTAACGTCAGAACTCAAATAAATTTTTCACTTGTGGCCCTAAACTTCTTCTGTAGTATAAAGCCCCCCAGGGGGGGCCCTGGTTTATTTATACTTGAACTCCGTCTTAAGATAATTCCGACGATATGCTTTTGCAAAACGTTTACTTTCGTCCGCCATGTTTCTGCACATGACGTCAACATCGTCTACTTCAGGAGTTGACCGTTGAGGCGGCGTTCTCGTGAATTCACCAGTTGGGAACTAATTTTTTCTAATTTTGTCTGGCACCACATGAATGCACTGTTCGCTGCACTGCTGAACCTGAACCTGTGGGACAGATCTGGGGTCAGTTTCTGGATCACATTCGACCTTGACATCAGTGAGGTCACATTTATCAGCTCCTTTGAGTTTATTCACTGTTGTGTGTTGACATTTGTTTGGCTCGTTTCTCTTTTTCCGTTCACTTGAAAGAAAATTAATCTGCAGCTATTTTGATAATCGGCTCATTGTTTCCATCATTTTTCATGAAATATCTTCACAGTTTTAACTTCTCTTCTCTTCTTGGAGGTTTTGCTGTTTTTTATATCTCTGAAAACTGAAAATCTCTTTGACTGTTAGACAAAACAAGACATTTGAAGACGTCTCCTTGGGTTCTTGGACAATGTGATAAGAATATTTGCAATAATTTTACGAGTCGGAGTCTAAACAAACGATTCACTGTTTTCCTTAATCTTCTTTTATTTTTCTTTTAATTCCGAATGGATCATTTACATAGAAGCACTGTTAACAGTTAATGCTTTGGAATGAAAATTGAGATGTAACTCTGGTCCTGTTGCACAACATATAAACTTACTATAGACAAAAACCTTCTCGTGTGAACAGAAATGGATGTTTCTGAAGTTTCAATCAGCTGAGACGTAAACTGAAGCTGTTTAGTCTTCAGGCTTCACGGTCGCAGTTCACAACGTTCTGGGCTCAAACAGGAAGTGAGGCTCCCGTTCAGAGAAGGAAGATTTCAGTTAATGAGATCGTTGTCGTCTGAGTGAAGGAGAAGTTACTGTGTGGAGTCCCTGTGGGCCAACACAAGTCCAGGACATGGAGCTGGTTCTGAAGTCATGTTTTAAAATGAACGAATCACAACTCGATTATCTTCATGGTCAGTAACTAGCAGGTCAATAATCCAGTCAAACTGTGGAAGAAAAAAAATTCAAATTATTGAAAATAATGAGCATAATAATAATCTTTATTTGTATAGCACCTTTCACACAAGAAATGCAGCTCAAAGTGCTTCACAACAAAAGGATTACAAGTCGAGAATGTAAACTTGATGATGATAATAAAAATGGTAAAAATGGGGACGGAATGTCAAAGATAATGTAAAATAAGATGCAGTATAAAAACATTAAGAATAATAAAAAATAACCTAAAATAAGGAACCCTAACCCTTAACCCTAAGAACAGACAGATGGAAATAAAAACAACTGAGTAATAATATTTACAACAAGGTTAAAAATAGAATTATAAGAAAGTTTATCTTAGTCAGAAAAGTCAGTGGCTATCGGCTGAGACTATTTACTGGACCAATTCCAAGACCTTTGATAAGTATGAATCATTTACACATCCAAATATATAAAGATAAGGCCCAGGTTTAAAAATACTGGAATTCCCCTTTAATGGAAAAAAAAATGTAGTGGTAGATTTATTTATTTTTTGAACTGGCAGTAATGGACTTCCATACAAACCGTTAAACTGTAGTACGTCGCTCATTCATCAAACCTTATCTGCCTTCCGTTCCAGATTAACACGAATGGATTTGTGGCGTTCGTACAACCTCCGGCTGAGGACGAGTACCTGGGGAAGATGCCCGCCAGTTTCAAAATGATCGCCGCCCTGCTGGGAGACCTGGACAACAGCGACGGACGGGGGACGGTCTACTTCAGGCAGGACAGCAGCCCAGATGTACTGAGTCGAGCCGGCAAGCACATAAGGCGAGCTTTCCCCGGAGACAATGAAGTGGAGCCCGTCAGCGCCCTCGTCGTCACCTGGGAGAACATGGCTGCCCCGGGAAGCTCTGGACGAGGAGACGGACTGGATGCTAAGGTATACGTTAGCCTCAGCGGTATAAATGACAGAGAGCAGAGAAATCTTTAATTAATCCAAGGCTATGGAAGCCCTGAGATCCCAAATTGATTTGCAAAGATGTTATTTACACCCTTTTTAAAACCGAAATCTTCATCGTAGCCACCAAGCTAAAAAAGCTCCAGTTCACTTTTGGGTGAAATGATTCCTTAAATTAATAATTTTCACTTTTTGTGTTAAAGACTTTGTCTCCAGTCATGCTAGCCACTCTGTGAGGCCGTAATTGGGCTCAGCAGGTATTTGAGCTAAATGCTCACCATGACAATGCTAACATACTGATATTAAGCAGGTATAATATTTAATATGTTCACCACCTTATTTTAGCGCTGTGATAGCATGCTAACCTTGATTAGTGCTAAATGCAAAGTACAGCAGAGGCTGATGGGAATGTCTTGAGTTTTGCAACAAATTAAAATTTTGGCCTGCTAATGAAAAATCTGATTATTCAGTTCATTCAGTTCATCATGAGGGTAAAAAATGATATAAGAAATGTCAAAGTAGGAGATTACACACTTAGATAATTGATGATTTATGTTCAAAAAATGTCTAAAAATGACTCTGACCATGACCATACATAATTATCACTGCTGAACGGCAACATTGTCTTTTAGTCAGCACAGATGTGAAGAAATAAAACAAACAAAAGAAACAGGCAAAGAATTGTGATTTTAGTACTTTTGATTGTTGCCAGCATGTCAGGATAAAGTGTTTCACTATAAAAGTATGTCCTCTTTATGTTAGAGGCACGTTAAACCTGCACAGCCACACAAAAGTAAAAGTACAATTTACAGTAAGTTACCGCGTGGAGCAATAGTTAAAGTGCAATATAAAGGACTTTGCAGGGGGAACACCATGATGGAGCACCTCATTTTTTCATTCTAACTGACATATTCTACAGGTTATGTCCATATCATGTCCCCTGTCGGTAGTTCACACTGCTTTTCCTTCACGCTCTGACGCTCTTCACCGTCCTTCACAGAGATTTTCGCAGCTGCTCAATTATCCTCCTAAACATGTGGAGTCAGTGAGGATTTTGGTCTGATTTTTTTCTGTAAACATAATGTATTTTCTCTATAAATATTGCCTGACTGGGCCCTACAGTATCATTACATATAACTACCAGCCAGGGTAGAAAATCCGAAGACGTGTGGCTCCGTGGACGAAAGATTTGCTGCTCAACACCGTCCCCTTCTTCACTTTCAGAGAAACACTTTCCAGCTGGTTGTGGCCTCCATGCAGTCGTCATCCTGCGCCATCCTCCTATACCCCAAAGACGGCCTGCAGTTTCTCTCCACGTCAGTAGGGGGCGAGACCAAGATCCTGGAGACTGGCTTCAACGAAGGCCTCGTGCAGGGCTGGTGGTGGAACACCAATCAGGGGACGTACTTCCGCATCACCACCGATGAAGAGACCTCCATCAGGGATCTTACTGAGTATGAATCTGATGTCCTGGTGTATCATCCTGGTGTATTATGCACATACTGGAGTTATTCCACGTACTGCTGCTGTGTTTATGTTAATTTATTCATAGAGATCAGAGGTCCTATGAGCAGAAAGCTTGCACTAGATATAGTTTAGCAAGATTTGTGCCCACTACTGTTATGTGAATATTAGGAGCTAAATAGCTGTTGGCGCTAAAACTCCAGTTGGTTGCCATTTTAACATTGCAGAAGAAGACAACACACAAGATACTTGACTGCCAGTCAAACCTCATATGATGGGAAACAACATCCATCCACCGTCTCGTCATCACTCCACACAGATCTGATGTTTTAGACTGCCGCTATTTTTTGGAGGGGAATGCCTTAAACTCCACGATTTCTTTCCTAAATTATCACCACACCAACTTTCCTACCTCAGCCACGTACAGAAACTTTCTCACAATGGTTTGCCTTTTAAATTTACAGTGTTTCCATGTGCATAAAAACAGGAGGATGGAAACGCACTTGGTGTCTTTCTTCAACCTCAACGCAAGCTGACCACAGTTCTTGTTGTCTCCATAGCCACTGTAGCCCTGACATGTAGTTTGATTTTTGCAGAGGCACGTCAGCCTTGATAGGTCGATTGCCAATGACTTCCAAAATGGCATGCGACTGTTGGGAAGAACCAGCTTCATCATCATATGGTTAACTTTATGAAACGGTCGGTTTTGTTTAGGTTTAGGCACCAAAACTACTTGGTTAGGTTGAGGAAAAGATCACGGTTTTGGTTGAAGCAAGGACGTTGGTTATGTGTCGGAGTTGACATCCACTTTTGAAAAATAGCGAATGTGTCCTTTCATTGTGACTGACTTGCTTTCCTTCATGTATCCAACTAGAAAGACAACCTCAGGGCAGAAAGGAGTTTGGGTCTACGAGATTGGCTCTTCACCATTCTTCACTGCTATTACACCAGGAATAGTCTCTGGCCTACCTGAGGAGGGGGAGGATGCCACTGAACTTCCTGTGACCATGTTGCCAAGGCAACCCGATGAGCATGAGGTGGTCTTCACAACCTACGAACCTCAGGGGGTACCAGAAGAATGGGAGTTCCCAACTGAGACTCCCACTGAAACTCCCACTGAGTACCAACCTAATTACCCAGAAGCTGAGACCATCACACCAGGGTATGCCAAGCCGGAGACCGAAGAACCGGATTATGGAGAACCAGACCAGTTTGAGACAGAATACCCTGAATCTGAGACTGTCACACCAGCCTACACCTACCCTGAGAGGGCTCAACCGACGTACCTGGACCCATCTGAGCCGAGATACCTTGACCAGACTGAGACTACATACCCTGTCTCAGAGCCTTCACAACCAATATACACAATCCCTGAAACCATCGAGCCTAGATACTCTCCAATCGAGCCAAGGTACCCTGACCCTAATCCAGTCGAACCACGGTACACCAACCCTGAACCAGTCCAACCAGTGCCACCCTATTCCCAGCCCCACCAACCCCAGATCGTCGTAGTAGACGAAGACGAAGATCTCGATGTGAATGGTAAATCACAAAAGCTCAAAACGTTTGGTGCTTGAAGATTCAGAACAAGGCTGATTTTGTTGTTTTCACAGTGTTTGCCTACAATTTGGAGACGTGCGCCCACAACAGGCATAAATGCTCGGCTTTCGCTGACTGCCGGGATCATAGCAACGGGTACTGCTGCCATTGCAGGCCTGGTTTCTACGGTAATGGAAAGGACTGTGTCGCAGAAGGTAAGAAGCATTTTCTGTGTTACTTAAACTGTTTTGGTTAAGAGTGCAAGTTTTGTTGAATGTCTATAAAGTGACTAGAAAGATAGCAAAGATACTTGGCAGAAATACAGTTAGAAATTCTGATGTAGTCAAGAAATCTTTCTTGTTTTCCAGGAAAACCCCAGAGAATGAACGGAAAGGTGAATGGCCAAGTGTTTGTTGGGAACTCACCTTCAGCCGTGGAGCTCGGTAACCACGACTTGCACTCGTATGTGGTAGCCAATGATGGACGGGCCTATGTGGCCATCAGCAACATTCCTGACAGCCTGGGCCCCTCCCTGCAGTCGCTGTCCTCCCTGGGAGGAGTCATTGGCTGGGCCTTTGCCCTGGAGCAGCCTGGCTACCAGAACGGCTTCAGTATTGTTGGTGAGCGGATCTGTTGGTGTTGATTGTTGTGTAAAGTACAATCTGGAAATGAACCAGGACTCCGTTCTCACATGTTTTCTCACACATCCATGCAGGCGGTGTGTTTATCCGGCAGGCTGAGGTGATCTTCCATCCGGGTAACGAGCGTCTCATCATCAAGCAGCAGTTTAAAGGAATCGACGAACACGACCACCTGGTGGTGAGCACCGAGCTGGAGGGACGACTGCCAGCCATCCCGCTGGGATCCTCCGTCCAGATCAACCCATACAAAGAGATCTACCACTATGACAGAAACCGTAAGGACAATAATTTAAACCAATAAAATGATGCAGTGCACATCTGCTGCTCAGAGGTATTAATTGATCTTGCATAGTTAAATTATTGAAGCAGCATGACGTAGACAGTTCCTTCAACTGCCCTCGAGTTTCATTCTGTGAGAGAAGCTCAGCTGGTACAAAACCAAATCAAAAAGTCAAACGACCAACAACTGAATCGCTCAAACCAATAAGTCATAGTTCCCCTAGATGTAAAAATGTTTTCTTCTTCTGCTTCTCCTCTGCCCAGTGATCACTTCCTCCTCCAACCGTGACTACACCATCACCTCGCCTGATGGTGCTGTCCAGACCAGAAGCTATCAATGGCGTCAGACTATCACCTTCGAGAGCTGCCCACACGACGAGGCCATCAGGGGGGCCCCGTCCACCCAGCAGCTCAGCGTGGACCAGATCTTTGTGATGTTCGATGCTGACAACCATCTGATCCGCTACGCCATGAGCAACAAGATCGGCTCTGTTCACAGTGAGTTCTGAGATTCCGTTCATCAGCGCCTGAAAGTGACAAAATACTGAAAAAGAGGATAAAGTCCAAGATGTTTGAATAAAATCTTGAATAATGGAGTCTGACCGAGAAACAAAAGCCCAAATGAAAGAGTAATAAGGTTGGGTAGGTTTCCAGATTTGGTCCGGTGTACGAGCTTAGACCAGTTTGATGTTATCTGACCTGACTGAACTGGCATTGTCTCACAGCGCCACAGGTTGCTGCCTCCCCATGTTTGTTGTGATGTACTAGAGTTGAGAGTTGTGCACACAAGAGGACGTCCACAAGAGGGCGCTCTCATCAGTGACCAGTTGGTCCAGATTATGCTGCTAATGCTATGTTACACGCTACAATACTTTAGTATGAAGCCTCGTTTTGATCTGCTCCATTTGTCCTGTTAAAGTTACTGCAACACGCTGTAAATACAAATCAACACTTCCTGTTTGTGTTTCAAATTAAAAAGACACCACCCACATTTAGATTGGTGCCCTGTAAGCCTCGCTTTCACTAAGCTATTCATGCTGCCACCATGAAGGCTCGATTTACGCCACAAAGGAAGCATGTCAGCCATTGTGGAACCAAAACAGGAAGAGGCATTGTTCTCCCCGGTCACTGTCCCCAGGTAACAGTGGAACAAAT
>JBBPCS010005143.1:0-10739 GCA_037974645.1 Hollardia meadi | reverse complement strand
AAGAAGCAGAGGGAACTGTAAACAAAAGGACATATTATCAAAAAAGTAAAAGACCAATAGTTTACACGATTACACAGGTAATTTGTTTGCAAGTTATAAGTTTTACTTTTGAGATGCCTTTTTTTTTTTGCTTCACTGAGTTTTATTCTCTCTCAAATTTTTGTTTTTGTTTGATATTTCAGAAGTTTTGTTTGATTATATTGGCACAAACCTGATTCCATAGAGGTCTGGCTTGACTAACCCAGAGATGGGAAACTCTTGAGTTTTCAGTTCCAGAACAGCTGATCAGAATTGGTACAATCAAGTCTAAGTATGTTAACTCTGAGTTAAGCGCATGCGTTGGGAATTAAAAAAAAAAAAAAAAATCATCATCACCATCATCAACAGAGCTCCAATACTACTATTTACCATGGCAACAGGTAAATAACGAGTTGAGCCTCCATTTTAAACCAGGGGAGCTAGAAATTTGAATGCAATGTGGACCCTGACATTGATCTAAAAAAAAAAAAAAAAAAAAAAAGGAGATGAGAAAGGAGTCAATAAGTTAACACTATGACATTTTATTCAGCGTAGTCCACTCATTCATCATTTGCCAGACTTGCGTTCCCTTCATGGATGATAAAGTGATGGAGTCCTACTGTATGTTACATTTCATTGTTAGATAGCCTATATTTATTCAGCTTTACCCTGATGGAGACCAATTGAAGATGAAAATATGGATCAAACAAATAAGACATAGTTTACTGATGACTGCAAAGTCATAGTCTGTCCCAGTTATAGTGATTTTCTTGATTTGGAGTTGGAAAGGTCTAGGTGCAAACTGACTATGAATTTTAGGACATCTATTTTACATTTACAAATCTTGTGAACCCTGGTCTCCTGTGACAAGGTCCACTGCTTGTTTGACGCATTCCACCACCCCAGCCTCCTTCCAGTGGGGACTTTCTCGCTCTTTATACTACGTCGTCTTACATTGTTTTTTCTATTGTAGTCCCGCCTAAAATTTCATGAGAAAAGCTTAATTGGAACGTGGGTAAATGAAATGCGAAAATGCAAAATGACTTTAGACACTGCCGTGTTTGGTGAGACCAAATGGCATACTGCCTCTGTTGTGCCTTTGTGTCCTATCTTGTGTTTTCCTGTTATCCTGCTGTGAACTGTGACAGTGGTTTAAATATACTGTATTTTATGAAAGTATTACAACATTTTTAGGAAAAATAATAACTGAAAAGTAACTACTATGGCTGTAAGATAGAGTATAGAATAAAAAGTAAAAAGTAAAATATTTCCCTCTGAAATGTAGAATAAACTAGAAAAGTACAGTACAAAAAGTATGACAAAATACTGTATTCATTTACTTAATTAATTGTGCTTAGTTACTTTCCACCACTGAATTTAAGAGAACAACAATGTTTAATCGGCACATCATCCAATTTATACCCTACTTCATTCAACCGTTGTTCAACATACAGTACAATGCATCTATCAACAAAAGGAGATGGGAGATGTGTTTGGATACTGCTGGTCTTTATGGTTGCACTGGCAAAACAGTTTCCTAAATGTTACTGGTGGTTACTGCAATGAGAAAAATAAATGCGTGTTGATGGGAGAAACAAAAAAGGACAAAATAGAGTGACAGATGGAAAGAAGAGTAGAATGGTGAGTAACAGTGGTTGAAAACTGGAGGGGTTGAGAGTATTACAAACACTAAAATTCTATGACGACAATTGATGTATGATGGGACATCTCTATAATGGCTACAGCTATGGTCTTGGGGTGTTCAATGCAAGGATGCCTTGGGGTTATTGTCATGCATTGCTATGACAATGTAGGGTCCAAATATAACCTAGCAAATCACTGTAGAAACAAATTCCATTATCACTGCTCGTAGGCATTCCCAGTCCAATTTAAGATAACAGAGGTTTGTGGTGATTGATTTTTGAATGAATGACTTCTTGGAGAGAGATGTGTATTTGTGATTCTGGGTTTTCTCACCACTAAATGTATTTGCAGAATGATTTTTTTTTTTTTTTTTCCTGGTGTAAACATAAATGAACATTTTCAGGCGGGACCAGAAAGAAACGGTTGCAAAATGGCAAAGAAATGCCTCCTGCCTTTATTTCTATAATTGTTTCTTTTCTTTTTGGCTTGCAAAGTCACTAGTGTGACTCGATTAAACCAACCCACAACCATACATAAAATTACCACTTTGTGAAGATCTTCTATTGACTACATTAATTCCCAAATACGCATATTATCTTTTTTGCACGTATGCAGACCCACATCCTCTACTCAATTCATGTGTTTTCAGTGATTTCTTAGTCATGGTCAAACAATGCAAGAGCTCGACCTCCATGTTGGCCATCTCAAAACATTATCTTGGGCACACACCCTCACACACAGCAGTACCAGACAGATCAGAGGACAGTTTGTAACGAAGCCAAAAGGTCAGTTTCTCTCCATTGGCTTTGCATCGTTTGTCAGGTTTGTCATAAACTCTGGTGTTACTTTTAACCTTAAAAAACAATCCATTAAAACAGGAGGCATAGAATAGAAACAAAGGGAATCATTTTAAAACATAACATTTGGAATAAGATGGGTTCAAGTTTATCCATCAGGTCTGTCATATATTGAAAAAGAGGAGTGTTCAGGCTGTAAACATTCACATACAGTCAGTGACGTAAGAAGATGAACCTACCCAGTTTTTCCACCCTTTCTTTCCATCTCCAGCTAGGTGACATTTAATGGATGCACCTCAACGGAATGCTAACAGAGCCCTGCAGCCACTGGGAGGAATAGAAGAAAGTGATCGGGTGGATTAGATTTTTTTTTTAAAAGTTAAAACAGAGCAAGTATAGTGGAGAAGAACCACGGGATGAGACACTGAACTTAACCTTTGAGGGAGGCAGATATGAGAGTCAGCGGCTTATTTCCAAGGGAGTCTAAGATGGATATTTCGAGCTGAAAAGTGGTTGGAGGAGAAAGGAGGGGGAGGGGAGGAATGGAACTAGATTAAAAGGGGAGGTAAAATGGGGGATCATGTATGACAGGTGAAGGGAAGGAGGATAGAGGGAGACACTGAGAAGAGAAGCAAAACAGTACAGCACAGGTGGTTTGCCGTTTTGTTTATCCTTTTTCTTTGATGTGTCCACATTATTTATGACATATGAGATGCAGTTTCAGCTTTCGACTAATAATGTTCATTAAGTTTCTCACCACCATAGCGCTGATGATGCAGGGCCTGTCAGTTCTTATGACATTGTGTTTACTCCTCTGGTTTGTTTGTAATAAGTCAGTGTGAACACAAAACTAACCAGAACTAAAAAAGCAACAACGTATCTTTTCTCCAAATGGACCAAACTACAGGTTTGAAAGCGACTTTATATTTCGATGATTCTGGGAGGTACCAGAAGTAGTTAAGTCACCATTACGCTTGAATGCAAGTTGTCCTACAATGTGAAAAATGATCTACTTTCTACTGTACTGTTGACAACCATGTCTGGGAAATCTGGAGGAACATGTGCATTTCACAGCTGCTCCAACAGTTACTTGGCAAACTTCACCTTTGGAAAGCAGTCCTGCTATATGACTGCAACACTTCTTTTTGTTGGCCATACAGTCACTGTTCAATCTTCAACTTCACCATCCTTCCTCTGCAGAGTTAATTCAACATTATGATAGTTGTTAATGGACTGAAATGATGTGTTCACCATTTGGTAGAGTCTGCAATATTTGGCTAACCCATCTGGAGCTCAGGTAATTTTGATCCTGTAGTTGGCATTTTGTTGCTCATCACATGCCAGGTGATTAATGAAATTGTCTTAAATACCTAAAAAACAAACAAACATGATTTTGTTTTTTTTTATTTTTACTAATGTTAATGTCAACATTCTGTAATGATTCAGTGCAGCTTCATTGACTATGCTAACGTTAGCTAGATAGTACAGTAGCATTAATACATCACACAGTACTAAATCATTTGACCTGTGGTGGTGGGTTAAGTGGTGCATTTTTTTCTCTACTTCACCATTCTATATTCTGGCTATTGTCCATTGTTTATATTGTTTAATATGTAAATTTTGAATAATTTTAAGATTTCCATCCATATAAGGTACCTTCCTCAGTAACTGGGTGCCACAATCTAATGTTGTCAATCCAACCACCCATGCCGCTGTCACTATCAGCAGGCAGCAGCAGACTGAGAGTCACTACGACTTGCCACCGCAGTAATGGCAGCACCACAAGATGGCAGAACGCACAAATTGGTTGCCGGATTGCTCTATATACTGTCTGTTTATGAGGGCTCATTTTGGACAACGGAAATAAATCAGCAAAAAACAGGAGGAAATATGGAATCAATAGAGAGTAAGAGGGGAAATAAGACAATTGGGAGGGGATATGAAGAAAGGTAGATAAGGAGATGAAAGGAGGGACAGATTGATAACAAAAAACATACACAGTATATGGAGGACAAGTGGAGGACTACCAAAAGGAAAGAAAAAGAGAATGAAAGGTAAGGGTGCTGGTATGCTGGTAAGGAAAAAAGCAAGGACATACTCAAGAATGAATGTACATAATTTTATGCTATTGAATGCACAGACACGTATGGACAATTATTCACTCTTAAGCTCAAACAAAGACTGATGGATTCCTTCTTTGGAATGGAAACCGGTGCAGTTTCCAGCGCAAAGATAGCAGGGATCAAACATGATCTTTCCAGTTTCTACAAGATCAACTACCTTGAATGCTCAGGCAAAAACTACCAGAAGAATGTTGCAAGCTTGACACTGAAGAGCAAGTTCACATTCTCCCATCTCTGTGATGTGGTGGAGGTCCTCAAGATAAGGGGTTTAACTAAATATGAACTCTTTGTAGAATACTGGGTGTCTTTGCCATGACAGCAGGAAATTGTTAAAAGATCTGTTGTGGAGAAGTGCTCAAGTTTGCTTCAAGGCACAAAGACACCAAATATGACATGGCATCCCCGTTACTAATGGTTCTGTAGAGACAGTGTTCTGTCATGACGGCACCGTGGACCGTTCAACAGAGCCGCAGATTAAAGTATAAGAACGGGAAGATCGTTGAGTGTAATTCTGTTTAATTTAAGGATGGACAAAGTGTAACACTTTTAAGGAAAAGGAAAGTTCATTGATCTAAATGTATTACCTTTCTTTATATGTAAGTGTTATCTTGGGCTTTCCCCCAATTTTATATGCCATATACCCTTTTTGAAGCACCAGCTACTTGAAAGAACAAAAGTCATGACTTGAATCCCATGTCAGCAACCTGTCTGTTTAGAGACTAGATTAAAAGGATTAAAACTTTGAACAGTTATTGGGATAGCAATAGGCAATTGAGTGCACTATCGCATATAATCATAATAATTTTAGCTGTCTTTTATGCTTACTGTATTTACTTAGCCTTGGTTGGAAAGCTTGCATTTAAATAAAATATATTTGTATATATTTTAGGTTCTTCACATACTAAAGGCCTAACATGTAACCTGCGTAGTCTATTGGGTGCTTCTGAAATATTCAGAGGATGAAGCTCAGAGAGGTTATGAGCTAAGGAGCAGAATGTAAAATTGGAAGATGATTGGAAATCATCTTCAAATTTTAGACTACCTCTCAGCACTGTCATGTGTCCCACATTGCCCCATAGAAACAAACTGTAACTCTTTGTCCCACATTTGGTTTGTTGGGACCTGTTCGCTCTAGTAGGGAGTTGAGGGTTTTCTTGATCTACGTTGTCTGTCCAGGAAACGTCCCAAAATATGCACAATGGTCAGATGGCGTGGCTAACACGCACATACACACTCGCCAAACAACCTCATCTTAAAACCATATCATCACTATCCACTATCACACGTGAGCCAACTGCCCACAAGCAACTCACTTGATTGCACATGTTAATACATAGATACAGCCTCATGCTTTCCACATCTCAGCGAAACAACCATGAACAAAGCAGTATCATAAAAGTAACTACATACATTATATATGATAGCATACATAATACATTGTTTCTTTACAGCAAGCAGAAAATGGAGTTATTGAGCACACTGCCAGGGGTGGCTGTTTGGTGTTTTGATGATAAAGCTCTGAAGTTCATGCCAGTAAATATATATATATATATATTTTATGGTGACTATAAGATTGAGCAGACAAAGTGGTTTTTATCATGCTTTTATCTCTCTATGCACATTCAAACATACATATTGATATATTTGGGCTATTGAGCATCTTGGGAAATAGTTTTATGTCTGAATTTATCATTGCTTTTGCCGTGTCACCCTTTCTTCCTCCTCCAACTGAAATGGCTTTGCGAGATGTGTTACTGAAAAAAAAGAGAAGATTATTGAGTCTTTCTTCAATTTTTGTGATGTTATTATCAACAATCTCCATTTACATCAGCAGGAAATTCAAGAAGCAGGCAACGGATGCGCTGTAGCCTCAAGAGCAAAGGAGCATTGCCACATTAAGAGGGAGACAGAAGGAGCAAAGAGAAGAAAGGTTGCAGCAGGAGGGAAAGAGGGACAGAGGGAGAAAAGAACTGTCTTAAGAACTAGAATTACAGCCTTGCGGTTGTAAGTCTCCACCAACCAGTGAAGATTCAGTTTACATTCATGTCTATTCAAATAAAAGTGGAAGTTACCAAAATATTGGCATGTATGATACCAGATGTCCCAATGAGAGACATGCTGCCTGGACTACAACGTTTCAAATACACAGAATTGATGTTGCTTCTACACAATCTGCACAGTTTCAAGGTGGGCACCCAAGACAAGTGATACCAATTCAGTATCCGACACAAATGTGAAATATGGTCACAATCTCCCGGTCTGTTGAATAATGGCCAGAAAAGTGTTTGCAGAACATTATGATGTCACAGTGAAGCAACTCTTTGATTCGTTTGGATATTACATTTCAGCATTTTGTCCTATTAAGCATTGGTGTGAAATTTTGTCATAACTAGCATATGAAGTTATAGTGTAATGGCGAAAAACCCTGTTGACCTTTGACCACCAAATTGAAATTTTAGTCCAATGAGAATTTGTGCAAAATTTGAAGGAATTTTCCCAAGGTGGAGATGTTGTATTTACAGGAATGGGACAGACTGAAGGAAGGACGGATGAATGGACAGACAACCCTGAACATAATGCCATAAGAGAGAGAAAGACCAGTGAAAGAGGACTGGGGGGCTTCAGAACACCAGAGGGAAACATGGAAGTCTTTTTTTAATGCAAATTGATTAGAAGGGCTAGCAGCTGCAGAAGCAGCACGTGTGTGTGTCACTGCACAAATGGTGTATATGTGCATGTGTTTCTGCATGAAAGTGTCTTTGTATTCTGTATGGGTATGCACACTGTTTGCGTTTTTTTTACATGAGTGTGTCCCTGCAACACCAAGTGTAAGTAAATGTATCTATGAGAGAGGTTGTACAGGTGTGTGTGTGTGTAGTTACTATTGTCACTGTGTATTGTGTATAGTTGTGCAACCCTGTGAACAGATGTGTATCCTCCTGCCTTCTTGCATGAATTCATGTGAAGATATATTTGTCTGTGTGTGTGTGTGTGTGTGCGTGTGTGTGCGTGTGCGTGTGTGTTGCAGACAGGAAGACACGTTCTGGATAATGGGGAGACAAGGGGCTCTGGTCTATTGGTCTATTGGTATTCTGGCTCTCTGCCTGGCAGACTCTTCCTCAGTCTGCCAGGCAGAGAGCAAGAAGGAGGAGGAGGACAGAAGACAAACCAGAGATGAGCTGATTCAGATTTGGGGGTGTGAGACAAGAGGGCAGAGTGGGCGACAAGAAGAGAGGCAGAGGGTGGTTTGTAAATTGAAAACTACAACAAAGTAAAAGGTGAGGGCAGGGACCAAAAAGACACAAACACAAAAAAACAAACCGAAGAATTCTCTATTATCAGGGAAACCTAAAGGAGAATTGGCTTGGAATAAAGTGACTGAGGCAAAAGTAGGAAGTGAGTGTTACATTTGATCCTAAACCCCCTCACTCATTAATGTTACCAACAATCTTTTACTATATACTGTGGCTGCAGCAGCTGCTTAATTCTCAAACATGGGTGCAACTAATTTTCTTGCCTTATTAAAAAAAAATGAGAACAGGCTGAACACCCCTATTTCCTGTGGGGTTTTTTGTATCTTCTTTAGTGGCTCATCGGATAGTGCCGTTTTGTCATGGCCCCTCACATCTCATCCAGACCCACAAGATATACCCTTTGGCATCAGACAGAGACGCACAAGGGTTTAATGTACCTGCAATGTGAAGCCGTACACATCAGTTTCAGACGACTTGGTGACGTAGCGGGACGTACTTTCCAAATTATGAAAGCGGGGGGGAGGTCAGGGTTGAGTGTCCCGTTTGAAACCAAGCGTCACCAGTCATTTCCTTAATCTTACCAAGTAGGTTGAGTGCCTAAACTTAACAAAACAGTCACAGATGTTTTGTGCCTAAACTTAAACAAAGTAGCGTAGACCTTATGTGTCAGGATAAGACGAGCCTTTGCATGTCGCCCAGAGACACAAAAGGGAAGGCTTAGCATGTCGGCCAGCGATGCCAAAGTGTACCTTGCGCCTCTGGAGAAGTAGCGAGGGGCGCATGACAAAACGTCGGTATGTGACGAGCTGGGATGAGAACAGGTTGGGATGTTTGCTGGGCAACATTTCTCACACAAACATACAGACCTATTGTGACAAGATTCCCTTGATTTCTGTGGACTGTTTGTGGAGCTGTATCCCCAGCTGTATCTCTCTGTTTTTACTTAGCACTGTTATACTAAAAAGAAATTATGTCTTCCAAATGTGGTTTAAATTCCCAGATCATTTTCCAAGTTGAAGCACACACAAACGAACCCACACACAATCTTTTCTCATTGTCATACCTCGATCCCCCAGGCACATTTGTCTAGTGTTTGTGTTTTAGAGTCATTATGGTCCGGCAGTGCAGAGGGCAGCTTCAGTATGACCCTGACATGTGGGAACCCACCTCTGTGAGCTGTGATGTCACTCATATCAGACCTCATATGTGTGCTGATGTCTTGGTAGAAATAGTATTAGCATAAACACACTCCTTTAAAGACTTACCCATACAGTGTCGGCGTGCATTCAGGCACATGAACTCATTAAGTGAGCGCATACGTAATGACTGCACATCCTCATCCAAATGAAAGGAATAGAAGCTAGGGGGCTAAAGGTGAGGTTTCGTGTGCTCCCTTACTCTCACGCAGTTCTTTCTCTACTCCATCTGTCTCTGTCTTCCAGCCCTTTCCTCTGGTTCCTCTCGTGTTTGCACCCCTCTAACTTCCTACCTACATCTCTCTTCACTCTATCCTCTGATGAACCCGAAGAGAGAAAAAAAAGAGAGGGACAAAAAGAGAGAGGGACAAGAGAAGAAGAAAGTGAAGCAGAACAAAGAGTAAGAAGAGAAAGGGGGAAGGAATGCAGAGATGTGATCACTCGTCAGTGTGTAAGACCAAGAGAGAATCAGTGGGTAGAAGAATTCATATTCAGAAAGGATTCCCTGGTATCCGTGTCATATCCCCAGTAGCAAATCTGCAACACAGATCCAAACATGACAGCTATGGAGAAGGAAATATTGCTTTTACTGTTATAATGTCTCTGTAAAATAGAACTGGAGGACAGTTTCAGGAGGTTTAATCTTCTTTCAACTTCCTGCACTGAGAGACAGACTGGTAAAGACAGCCAGAGAGATAGAGAACAATGAGCAGACGGCGCCGAATGGTGTAATTTCTGTATTTAACACTGACAGCCATTACACCACTATTGCTGATTTCTCAAGCCAGAAGTTTCTGACGCCAACCTGAAATCAAGACTGAAACTGATAGAAACTGACAAGTAAAACAAAGCTGATGCTCTTTATTCTTGAAGCATTAGTTTAATGTCTCTACTGCTGCTTTTAAGAATCAGCACACTTATAAAATCATACTAATGCAGACAGTATGCAGTACGTTCCTATTTATGGCACACAGCTGCATTTTTTTCTTCCTTTGTACGCATTACTACTACATTGGACTGGAATGTTGCACAATTTTTTTGCTATTGTAATTTTTGTTTCTTATATAGTTCTATTTATTCTATTTCATTCGGTCCTATTTTTATTATACTCTTATTTTACCTGTATTTATTCTTACTTGAGCTGCTGTAACACCCACATTTCCCCCATGGGGATCAATAAAGGATTATCTTATCTTATCTTATTTGTAAGATGATTTTTCAGCATTAATGCTCTAAGATGTACATGCACTCTTTAGTTTTGAAATATGCCAATAAAAGCTATTTTAATAATAAAAAAATAATAAAAAAATTAAATTTAAAAAAATTAAAATTAAATTAATAATAAAAAATAAATAAATATGCATTTAAGTTTGTTACCATTTCAATATGAGACATTCATATTTTTTCGTATTTTATAGGTGCAATGGATTTTTCCTATTAGCACATGTGCAGTACATACAGTGTAAAATATATATAATTTCTGTATTTATAACACCAATCACCTAATGTCTAGTGTGTGTGTGTGTGTGTGTGTTGGGTTGGGTTTACACACAGGCAAACACTAGACACAGTAAGCAGATTTCACTGCAGTTTCCTGGCCTGTGGGGCAGTGTTCTAAGGCACACACCTCTCTATATAAGGTCCCACTGTTGACAGTGCATGTCAGAGCAGAAACCAAGCCATGAAGTCAAAGGAATTGTCTGTAGA